>QODF01000293.1:239964-251073 GCA_024372805.1 Oostethus manadensis
GATGCAGAACCTACACGGCAAAATGCAAACTTTTTTCCTAATGCATGACAGCCATGTACAGTTTATTTGACCATATCTGACTGAGATTAGCTTTGCTAATGCTGCTCTGCCTCTCATGTCTCTTGCTGTCAGCTTGCTAATTGCCCTCCACATAAAAGCGAGGGAGCCTAGAGTATGCTGCATACACACATAAATGCAGTCTTTCAAGAACACTTAACCTGCATGCAAGGATGAGGTCCAATGCTGAGCATATTCAATTAACTGCCTAAGACCGGCATCAAGTGCACTCACTAAAATTAAATGTTGTCAAATCCTTTATGTTAATAGAAATGTTATTTATATACAGTAATTTATTCTAATTTGACCCCGTGGTAGAAATTGCAGTTTAAAGAAACAACAAACAAGCACCACTGATATACTATAACAGATGACCACGACACATTAGAGGTGGTGCACATTTTAATCCAAATCTCACCCATCTGTTAAGTCCATTAAAAACGTAAAGTTTGCATACGCCATTGCATTGTCACACGCAGAGGTATAAAGGTCATTCCCCACTGGCCCCCATGTAAACGATGTTTAACCGCTCGGATCGCTGCCAAATCTACATTCAGACATCGGCGGACGTCCACAATAAGCTCATGCCTCATAAAAAAAACAAAAAACTGTTGATGGCAAGCGACGGATGGCATATCCCCTCGGTCTATGTGTTTGGTTTACGTCTCCATAGACACATGCAGTTCTTTGGATGGACAGATGTGTTTGCTGCCTGAGATTATAATCACTTGCCCCCATTTAAACCACAACAACTGAACTGAGAGCACCAACGCCTTGTCAATAAAATGTGCCAGCACACACTCGTCCTCTGGGGGGGTTTTGAACTGGGAACAAGTTATCGATGCAACAACTTTCCTGATCAATAGTGTGATCAGCTTTTGCAGGAGAAACTTTTTGCACATGCTCAGAAGCAAACCAGTGCAGAACATTATACAGTAATGCCTTGCTACTTCACACTTTCAATTCCGTGGCTTCATTCAATCAGGGCTTTAAAAAATATTGTAATATTAGCTCTCTGTTTGCAAATCGATCTACGTTCCCACCCTCACCTATGGTTCATGAGTTATGGTCATGACTGAAAGAACGAGGTCGCGAATACAAGCGATGGAAATGAGTTTCCTCCGTAGGGTGGCGGGACTCACCCTAAGGGATAGGGTGAGGAGCTCCAAGGAGCGTGTCTAAGACCTGGGACACGCTGGAGGGACTATGTCTCACAGCTGGCCTGGGAACGCCTTGGTGTCCTCCCGGTGGAGCTAGATGAGGTCGCTGGAGACCAAGAGATCTGGACTTCCCTACTGAAACTGCTGCCCCCGCGACCCGGACCCGGATAAGCGGAATGGAACGGTTGCGACTAGTGTAGACCCGTAACTAGTTCTCAAGCAAGTCTTGTGTTTACAAACAAAAATTAAGGTTATATTTCATTTATGGGAGCCCGTTCATTACCACAAAACCTTGACACCTAAGGCCGTAAATTGAGAACCACCCGGACTGCTTCCTCCATCTGGAAACATCCCAGTTGCTCTTTATAGCTACTAATCTTACGCTACTTTTATTTGTTTGCCTTTTATTTGGGTAGTTGGTACCTCTGCCGGTTGCTGTCCCTGTTTTATCCTCAGATGTGTTACTTCCAGCCTGGCGCGAGACAATGAGGCACATCCCATTCTGATGATTAGCTGATGTAAGCACCCTTGGTGCATTTGGTTGTAGCTGAATTGTTCCTTCGCCTTTGTGCTCCCTCGTGGTCTGGACACTTTTGTACGGAAGCACTGGTATGGATTCATTTGTACGGACACTTTGGTTTGGACAATTACACAAATTAATTTCCTCTCATCTCAGCCTTGCTGCTAGTCAGCCTCGGGTATTGTACCGTGTCTTTGTTCACTAAATTGTTTTTTGTCGCGTCCTGGCATCTTTCTTTTGTTACTCGCTTGAGAGAAAGTTTCTATGCTTGCCGTGTTTTTGTTTCCATTAATTAACTTCCTAGCCTGACGCTCTCAAGTTTTAGTCTTTGCGTTTTTCTAACTCCAGTCGTGCCTTGTAATATTGCGGATCGATTATTGCTTCCTTGCTCTATTGTGGTTTTTCAAAAAATAATTAATTGCTGCTTCATGGTTGCCTTTGGCATGTTATTACTCCAAAAATATTGAAAGACAAGTCATAGGTAGACGCTAGGCGTCAGTAATTTTACACTACTGAGACATGAGTTAGATACGTTACCATAAAAGTGCACGTAGTCAACCATGGCATTTCTGATATAATATTGTATAATAAAAGTTATCCTCCCATTTTGTGTGGAAGTGGTAAGTTTCTGGCTTGTAACTGGGTTCTTCTTCCGCACTCAATTTTAAATCCTTTCTTAAGTTTAGAATAAATAAACCGGAGGCTAACTACTTAGCCCAGTAGCTTGATATATGTTATGAGCAGTGGCCATGGGAGTGTAAAGGTGACTATAGGGGTGTTGTTATTTCATGTCTACAGGGCTCTAAAAATGGTTTAAAAAAATATAAGGTCATAAACAGTTTTTGTATGCTCTAAGTAAAAATATATTTCATTTATTAATATTGAATCCTACTTTGCAGAAATTCACTTATCGCAGTCGGTACTGCAACCAATGAACTGCGATGGACGACTGTACCCCATTATTTGTTGACCTTTCGCCTACCTGTTTAGCTATCTTACACTTTTTCCTGTCATGTTTTGAATGTGCTGAAAGACAAAGCAAATCTGAATTTGAGAATAAATCACAAGCCTGGGACAGGATATAATTTACTGTACAGCATTGTTTTTCATTCTTCGTTCACGGAGCAAGAGGGAGTTACATGCATTTGCTTTTGACAGAGGGGGGAAAAGAAGCAGAGGATTCATGAAGAGGACTTTGAGTACCTGCCAGCCAACTAATCAGCCTCTGACCCATTTGGCTTGGAGGTTTGTCCAGCCTGACTTGACCAATCCCGGCAGTACAGCGGGGCACAGGGGTCGTTTAACAGGATCATCTGAGAGACACGCCCTCAGAATTTAATTTTCCTCTGATGTGCAAGTAAAATGATCTAAGATGAAAGTATAATGCTTGCTTTGCAAATTACGGTATACTTACACAAAGATATGATGGGGTTGGGGTCTGGGATTTTAGTTCTGTATATATGCATACATTACATGTATCTGTATTGAACCAATACCGTGGTCTTAGTTCAATAACACAAAGAATTGACCAATACTGTAATGCAAGTATCAAAAGCCACATGACATCAAGTCAGCTGACATCAAAGTCCCTGTGAAAGCCACACAGGTGGAAGGAATATAGCAGCTCCTTTTGCAAACGGTGTCTCAGGCGGCGTGCAAACTCATTCAACTCCCAAATGACATGCAATAAGAGTGCTCTGCAGCGGCTAGTTCCATGCAAAACTTTCAAATAAGGTCAATTGTGTCGTGCACGCCATGAACTCGATTACGGAAATAGATTTTTCTACACTAACGTGTTTTTTTTTGCCATTTAAAAAAAAAAAAAATGACCAATACAATATGTTTTCCTTTTTTGTCGCACCCCTAGTGTGTATGTATATGTACTCTTGCTGTACCTGCTGCACCAACATTCAAATAAGTTGAGCATTGGCGCCTCAGAACAGCAGCATGCACATGACAGCAGGCAGCAAGATTGAAAAAGAAATGCCAACCTGTTTGTCTGTCCAATCCAGACTCAGCTTCAAAGCATCAGTCGGACAAATTTCATTTCTCTGCTTTCTGGGCCACATGTTTCCTGGCCAATGACCTCTCACCCAACAGCTGTAATCCTTCGACAATGATGCAGCGATCTGGCGCCTCCTCAATCCTGCAGACCACTGCTGACCAGCAGATGCTCGGCTCGATGATTAGGTTCGGAGAAAAAAATGAACGAGAAGGGCGTGTCTCTCTCTTTTTTTTTTTTTTTTTACTTTTCCTGCCAAACAACTAAACCCAGTGCGGGAGTCAAAAACGACAGGAGCACATGTGCAGAAAGCAATTAGGGCAGGTTAGAAAAAGCAGTTTTTGTCTGTTAAAGTAACATTAACATGATCTGAAAAGAATAGGAGGGATTCGTATGCATGTGCTACTGCTTGCTGACCATTAATCCGTCTTCATCGCATGGTCTGTCTGTATGTATGAGGACTATCACACCAAATGACAATCAGTCCTAACAGGCCTGCTGTCGGAAGGATGACATTAAAAACAAAGTTGTAATCCTCTGGTGAGATTCACTTACACGACAACGCAATCCAACACCAAATGCAACACCATCCATATAAACTGGCTGGAGTACTGTATATTAGTATATATCCATCCATCCATCCATTTTCCTCCGCTCATCCGGGTCCGGGTCGCGGGGGCAGCAGCTTCAGTAGGGAAGTCCAGACTTCCCGGTCCCCGGCGACCTCTTCCAGCTCCACCGGGAGGACACCAAGGCGTTCCCAGGCCAGCTGTGAGACATAGTTCCTCCAGCGTGTCCTAGGTCTTCCCGGGGGCCTTCCCCCGACTGGGCATGCCCGAAACACCTCACCAGGGAGGCGCCCGGGAGGCATCCGGACTAGATGCCCGAGCCACCTCAACTGGCTCCTCTCGATGTGAAGGAGCAGCGGCTCTACTCTGAGCTCCTCCCGGATGGCCGAGCTCCTCACCCTATCTCTTAGGGTGAGTCCAGCCACCCTACGAAGGAAACTCATTTCCGCCGCTTGTATCCGCGATCTAATTCTTTCGGTCATGACATTAGTATATATCATAAAGTATAATGATTTCAAATATATGTACAAAATGGCAATATATATGTTTTATTTATACTCATCGGAACCCGATAATAGCAATTATAGAAGCAAAATGAAATATGCCTGAGAATTAAACCAACAACCAACAGGTTGGGAGTAGTTAGTGGACAAAAAAATGGCGACATTTGAAATGTAAAAACAGAGAGTGATTGTTGAAATGAAAATAAATATGTTGAATCCCATCAATGTGGGAGACAACCAGTCTAACACCTGAACCACCGTATGAATGTTGCAGTAATGGAAACCGTGAGAATCACCATTTACTTTGTCCATTCGTTTTTAGCAGACTGAAAATGGTCCAATTTGAATTGTTGTGAAGTAAACCTGCAGACCGAATGTTGAAATCTATAAAGAATTTGAATAATAACAGCACGTTTAAGGTATGAACCAGCAACCATCAGGCTGGGAAACAACCACTCTACCCCCTGAGCCTTGTAACCTTGTAGATCAAGCAGAAGTTAAGAGTACTGTAAAAGGTCAAATTGTTTTCCACAAATAAATTGCCCATATATTTTCCATGGAGCAAATAGTTGCAGACAATATAAAATTACCAAAAAAAATTGTTTTGAAAAGTGCTCATAGTCATTGTGCCCTTAATGAGCTGAACATTTTGAAAAATTGGATTTGATTGGCTCAAATAGGTTGACAAATACTGTATGTAGCTGACAAAAGCATAAGTGGGTTAAGAAGTGGACGAATAGATGAAAAATGCAGCAGCGCATACGACCCAAAAATGTATTATCACCTAGTATTTCAATCCGTATTTCCAATCAATTAAGAGATACTTGATTTTCGTCAAAGCCATGTTTTAATTTACTCAACGACACAAAGAGTCACACTTCCCGGCAGCACCACCGGCACGCTCACCAATCCCCGCTGTAATCTCCTAGTGTGTTCAGCAATTACAAGGACTCGGGTTGCATTGCAGACTCCTTAGGCTTATGTAAAGGGTGACTCACGTGCTGCCAGTTCAACGAGCCAGATGACAATATGGCATGACAACCAAGATAAGCAAAGATGAGCAAACAACAATAAGGTCAACCGACCATCAAATGGCAACAGCCTCAGTCAGTAGTGGTGGAGCATCCATATTGCGGTGATCAGCACCAATACACTAACACCAAAATGCAAGTACGGGAGACAGTGGAACCTCGGTTTTCACACGCCCCGTTTTTTTTGGATGAAAATGACTGCAAAAATATGTCTCGGACATCCTGGGACACTAAAGGACAGATTCCGGCCAGGGTATCTTTATTATCATGTTTATTATGTGTGTGGGTGATACACCAAACAATGAACAACTCCGTATCTGTCTCCTTTCTTGTCCTGACAAGGCAGCGGTGATGTATTCAAGCGGACTGCTCGCTAGAATACGCATTCCGATAGTCTGTACTTTTTAAAAATTAGTTGATGAAGGTGAGAAACACCTGAAGTTCAAAAAAAGAACTCGTGATAAAGTACAAAGGTTGCATAGGCCAGTGTGTTTAATGGTGATAGGTACAGGCGAGAACGCATACAGCTCCAACCGTCCACCCTTTACCAGTAACAGACTGGGATGAAACAGCATCTGCATGGCTCCTAAGATCCTTCCCCCCATTCATCCCCGTGTTCACCAACAAGTCTCCAGTAAAGGCAAAAGTGATGTTCATTTCTGCATGTAAATGTATAATTCTTATCTATAAAAGGTGTTTTCTGTTTATTTTTTGGGGTGTTTGGAACAAATTAATTGGATATGCTTCAATTACAGAATAATTGGATTTGTTTTTTGTACGTTTTTGCTACAGTCTTACCTTTTGGGAGGGATTAATAACAAAAACCGAGGTTCCACGGGACTTAAAAAAACAAGAACACTTGTTAAATGTACATTTCCAACAACACCGCCAGACTAATCTTTCTCCAGTGCGCTGCATTCCCAAAGGAATACCCATCCTCTACCATTACACAAGTCAGCCATCTTAAATACACACACACAAAAAGAACAAACCAAAATGTCGAAACGTCCACGACATATGGTCACAGTTTTCGGAAGTGTTCCGAAGTTTCACGACGGCCCAATTAGTGAACAAGCCTTGACTTCAATCATTCCCAGGATGCCACGGTGCACAAAAACAACAGCCAGGACTCACGTGAACGTATTGAACACCCCCAGCTCATCCTCGTCGTCGCACGGCTCCATTCCGAAGACGAAGGAGCGTGCGGACAAAAAGGGGACGTACGCCCTGCCCTCGCCCCCCCACCAAACCACTCACACAGCCAGAAGAAAAAGAGCTCCTGTTCTGCTCCTGCGTCCAACTCCCACTTCCTCTGAATTCCTCAATCCAATGTCCTGTGTGTCCCCGTTTCCTCTTTTTGACTCCTGACTTGGTGCCAAATGTTCCGGCTTAGCAGTACTGCGAAGCACCGCTGGTGATGGATTTAGCCTGCATCTGGGCCAGCGAGGATAAACTTCATTCACACACGTATTGACACACACACACACACACACACTGTGCCTCACGATTGGATGTGCGGTGATGAGCACAGACCGTTGTACTCCCTTTGTGTGGATGTCACTTTTAAATCTCAAGAGGTCTAGTGAACGTCGGCTAGACTGTGGACCGGGTGTCCAAACTTTTTTGGACCGAGGGCCATGGACTGAGAAAAGAAAGGACGCAAGGGCCACTTTGCTATTTTAGAACAACCCATGTGCACAAATATGCCAATAAATTATACATTTAAAAGAAAACTGCATCTCGGCTTTGTGGCACAAGTGAGAAAATCTTGTAAGTAGTACTCTTTGCTCTTTTTCCCATTTTTGCTGTTTTGTTATAATGTTCCAATAATTCCAACATTCTTCTTAAATAACTCTTACATTTGCTTCTCGTAATAATATGACTTCCATCGATCCATCCGCAGGCTAGAGCCCATGCCAGCTGACTTCGGGTGGGGTACACGCTGGACTGGTCGCCAGCCAATAGACAAACAATCATTTTATGACATTATTTCCATATTATTTTGACTTTATTGCCATAATATCATAACTTTTCCCCAACCTAATTATTCAAAAATGACAACTTTGTTTTTCATAATATTGCGACTTTTTAAATCAACTCCATGCTACTAAAATAACTTTATTTTTTCTGACAATATTATGAGTTCATTCTTGTAAAGCGGCAACTTTTTTCTCGTCGGGATACGACTTTTTTCCCTGCAGTTTGATGCTGTTCCTGTGAAATTACACCTTTTCTCCCCATTTGCGCTATTGTTTCTTTTTTAATTTTCCAAACATGTCAGCTTTCTTTGAGTAAACTTTCTTCTTGTAATTATGATTTTATTATTAATACTTTCACTGTTTTCTACAAATATAATTTTTCAAAAAATTCCAACTTTGTTGTTTTGTTATAGTTTCCTCATAATATCATCACATTATTGTTGTAAAAAATTACCTTTTCCTTATTAGATTACACATTTTTTCTCTTAATATTTTGACTTTTGTAAAATGTCTGTTGCTGTTGTTTTCTCAATTATAGTTGTATAATTTAAAAACCAGCAAGGTCCATGCTTGAATGAGTTTGGGAACCACTGGATTAACCAGAACAGTAATTGTGAGTCAGGCCCTTTGGTTTAGCATTTTTCTCCCATTTTTACATCCTGCGTGTAATGGTCCACGGAATGAAATCTTTCTCCCATGCAGAGCACTATGGGGCTATGACTGTAATTCGGTTTGAATGTTCGGATTGGTTTGGTCTTGAATTTTGTCCAATACATTTTTAAATTCATATGAATGATAGTGTACAACAGCATATTAGGGCCACATACAAAAAAAAAAGATTTCGAGATCAAAAGTCGTAATTTCATGAGGAAAAAAAAAAAGGTGTACTATTGCAAGATTAAAAGTTGTCATTTTACGAGAAAAAAAAAAGTCGCCAAAGGTCACACAAGCCCCCTATGGTCACAGCTGTCTCGGGCACTGCATGGAGTAATAAAATCATCAGATTTCGAGAATAAAGTTGTAAATTTATACAAATAACACAAGATAAAATATTACCAAGAAAAAGATTGTAATATTACAAGAGCAAAGTCGTAACTCCACGAGAATAAAAGTCGTAACATGACTTTATAGGCATTGAGACTGCTACAAAAAAGGAGAGTCATACGTGGAGGGGGCGGAGTATTAGAGAGTAACGGTGAGATGATGCTAACCCATGCTAACCTGTTTGTGCCCAACTGCTCTCCTTTGCTGTCTTATTATAAATAAAAGCGTGTCTGAAGCCATAGAAAAGTTGCCCTTCTTCCTGAAGAACTGTGCTACATTTTCCCTTTGACACGTGCGACACATACAGTTACGACTTTTAATCTTGTAATATTACGACTTTTTTCTTGTAAAATTATCACTTTAAATCTCGTAAAAAAAATGTATTTCTAACCCTCTCAAACTTTCTTTGGCCCCATGGTGAGTTATTTAGCAGTCACATTCAATGAAAAACGCACAGACAGTGACTCAGCAGCGCTAGGGTGCTTTGTTTGGACACTCGATTTCCCAAAATGATAAAGTTCACGGCAAACAGACCAGTGTGTTACATGCAATATTGTGCAAAAATTGAAGAAAAATTTAGGCAAAAAGCAAATCATACAAAAACCTAGGTTTGAGTGTACGTAAAAATACTGCATGTGATGAACTCAAAGTTATGCTTTATTTGATCAATAAATTAAAGTGTTAATTAAAGACTGACCCACATGAAGTTTGGGGGTAGGGGGATTGACGACTCTCTTGAACGCTATCTATTCCTCCTTGTTTACCCCAATGTGCACTAAAAGTTAATAGGTTCTTGCCATGCACATGTGCAGCCAATCCACAATGTTTCATGGAAATCTGTGCTTTGTGTTTTTATGTAACTCTAGAAATAAGATGACTGACACAAAAACCAACTAACCACCACTAGTTAAAACCATCGCTATTATTACTTTTGTTAACAAATGTAACATAGATTAATATAGAGCCAAAACACAGTGGATCCCCACACATTGTGAATTCAGCATACATGGCCCCTGTTTGTGGCATTCTGCTGTGTGATAAAATTGCACATTAAGAGTGTCCTTTTATTGGGGCCATCCTAAGGCACACCTTTGCAATGATCATGCTGTCAAATCGACATTAAATCTACATTACTCTGAAGTGAGAGATTGACTGCGTCAGAGTGAAACAGAGAATGAGGAGATGTTCGTGGTGAACACAGCCATGCATCCCCAACCACACTCCCTCCAAAAGCGAGGGTCCAACTAGGAAGACGCCGGAGCTCGGCCCCCCAGCAGGCACCCCTCAGAGAGGACGGCCCGATCCCGCCGCCAAGAGGCAACCGCGAGTCCACTCCGAAGCGGTGCAAGAGACCTGGCCGGACGCCACGCGGCAGCCGAGGAAGGGCCACAGGGGGGGGCACGGACGCCAACCGACAGAACACGTGCCGGGGGCCGGCTAGCTACGGGCAAGCACGGCACCAACCCCCCAAAGCACCCACCCCCCCAGGCAGGGGCCATATTTAACACCCCGGGAGCTCCAGGCCCCCACAGACACAACTGCCGCGGGCCAACGCCCACCCCAACGGCTGAGGCGGGCGCTCACAGAGGGCCCATGAGTTTGCCCCCCACCACAACAGAATCCCGTCCATCCCTTAACTGCACAACACACCCGCTCACCTGCTCCATTTCATCCCCTGCACCCAACGTGCAGAGCAACACACACTGACATACACAAACCAGCACTCACGCACACAAACCCACACCCGCCCAACCCCATGCACACTCCCCCAACCCAGGACCTCCCAGGCACCAATTCGGCCAACCCAAATGCCCCTGGGGGTCATATACGTCCCCCCTCCCACATCGGGGTAGAGGCAGCCCCTGGAACCCAAGGCTCGAGAGCGCCACCCCACCCACACCCAGCCCAGCCTCCCGACCCAGGGCCTGACAGCCACGACCCAGGCGCCACCCCGTAGCCCCAATTGTCAACCGCCAACGGGTCGCCCAGGCACCAGACCTACCCCAGCATCAATAGACATAAACACCGGTCCCCCGCAGCCCAGCATCTGGACCAAGTGGACAGCTCCTCACATACCTGAAGCCAAAACCTTTGGACAGGTGCACAATACCACACAGCATGTATATAGTTATCAACAGAGTTATTTGTGCACTGTGAGCAAATATTTGACTTTGTGAGACCCATCTTGAACATCCTTTGTCCTGTATAATGAGTCCTATGAAGAATTTTGAACTGAATCAGCTG
>QODF01000293.1:255768-275588 GCA_024372805.1 Oostethus manadensis
AATAGGAAGTTCCAGTTTACCCTGTCAAATGGTTTTTCTGCATCTAGAGAAAGGATAATAGTTTCCAAATCCTGTATGTTAGATTAATCTATGAGGTTAATTAATCTTCGTGTGTTAGTTGAGGAGTGTCTACCTTTAATAAAACCGGTTTGGTCTGGATGGATTATGAAAGGAGTTATTTTCTCTAACCTTCTAGCCAAAGCTTTACTGATTATTTTAAAATCTACATTAATTAAGGAAATTGGGCAGTAGCTAGATGGGAGTTTGGAGTCTTTTCCTGGTTTTATTAAGATAATATTAGCTAAGTTCATAGTTGGAAGCATTTTATTTTTCTCCTTTATTTCTAATAACATTTTGTAAAAAGTTGGCGCCAGTGTAGTCCAGAATTCTTTGTAGAATTCAGCAGGAAAACCATCTGGGCCTGGGGCTTTATTATTGGGCATGTGCTGGAGAGCTTCCTGGAGTTCGCCAACAGATAGAGGTGAGTCCAGAGATGTTTTCTGGCTGAGTATACATATGGAAAGTGTGTTGTGTAGAGTGCATCCATAGGTGCGTTTGTTAGATGTGTTTCTTGTAGTAAGACAATGTCAGCCTTTAAATCCTGCGGGTGATTAAAAATGTCTAGTATCTTGACCGCGGAACCAGAGATAAACCTCAGTGTACCTAGGACCTGACTAGTGTTAGTACTACGGACTCATGCAGATTTGTTTGAAATACACATGTTGTGTGGATAGTGTGGGCATGCTGCTGTGCTTGTCCACACTAAAATGAAGGTGCAAAAGAAAAGGAGATAGAAAACAGTAAAAAAACAGAAACATATAACATCATTTTGCACGTGTGACGTATGACAGACAGTGAACTAATAACAAGTCAGTTTACAGTTGGCATTATTCTTAGTTTATTAGTTTTGGGATTCCGGTACAGTTGGCCGTTGACAAAACGTTTATCCACCGCGACCGCAGCTCGGCATCCATCTTGGATGAACTTGCGGCAAATGGAGAAGAGAGCACGACGTCGATCCAAGATCTCTTTAGGAAACTGGTCGTTGACGCTAAAGTCCTTCCCTCTCAACTCTCGGCCCTGGGACTTCCGTTGTTCTTTTTGTTTAAAGCTGGTGAACTTCGCCACAATCAGCCAGGGCCGGCTTCAGGTGGACCTTGATGAAGTTTTTCCAGTTTTTTCTGGGTCTTCTTCCGGTATTCCTGCGAACACCAGGTTGTTCCTCATGCTGTATGCCTGAAGATCCAAAACAGTCTCCTTGATTTTTTTCTTGTCCCCGGAGAGCCGACTCCTTCCCTCCGTTAGGGATTTCACTGACTCCCCGAGCGAAGCGTTCTTAATAGAATGTTTGCTGAAATGTGAGGGGTGTACTCACTTTTGTCAAATACTGTACTAGGACAGATGAGATGCTCTGAAAAAATCGCGAAGGAAATATGATGGCTTATTCAGAGGTGGATTGGGACAAAAATCTGTCCATGAACTTTTTGGTCCATTACAATTGTTGTCTATAAAAAGAACCGTACAGGGCTGGGAACAATCCAAGCCGTCTTGCCTTAAATCGGAGCATCGTGTACCATTACATCAATAGGGACTGACAGGAGAGCAGGTCAATTCTGCAGGTTTATTCTTTGATGACCAAGCCTCGGGCTGATCTGAAGCCCCGTGTGTATCCTTACCCTTTAGACTGCAGCAAAGGGGCGTTAGTTACCGTATTTAAGGAGAAAAGGCGCAACAAAAAATAAATAAACCACCTTCAATCAGCTCATTACTCATTGGCCCTACCAAGAAAACCCGATGGCCAGTTTATCAACTCTCACCTTCTGAACATTAGCAATCAGAAGCCCTTGTTTTAAACCAGACAAAATGGTCCGTCATGCCCACTTTGGACTAAGAGCTGAGTTATTACGAAAGCATGACTGCTCTAGCTTCATTACAATGAAGATGAAGTGAGAAGCACAGGATCTTCTTAATCAAACTCCTAAATATGAAATGTAGCAGGAAGATTCCAAAGTTCCACATAGATACTTACTGATCATTTCCAAGAAAAGATGTTTCCCACCATGTGATGGCTCTAGTTCGCTCTCCAGAGGGTACCTTGATGGAAGACCTCACAACCTCAAAACATGTACAGACATTGGAATCGGTTACAGGGGTGAGGACTTGGTCCGAGCCAATTGATGTCAAGTCCGTACTGAGACCGAAAGAAGTCCACAAAAAGTCAGATGAGGCCGAAGGGCTTGCACTGCCTCTCTCCTCTTCAAGGGCATCTTCGAGGTCCACCGTCCGAGAATAAAACTGGATAAAGGATGAACAAGACGAAGGAAGAAACGAACATGGATACATCCGGGAATCTGACAAATACTCCCAAGTGAAGAGAAAGGCAGAGAATCCTTTCACCTAAAAGATACGTTTTCTCTCCGGTCAGGATCTTCCTTGTGCAAATACTGAGGAAGTAAGGAAGAACCAAGCAGAGAAAAGAGGAGGATCACTAGATGGGTGTTACAGGCAGAAGAGGCCCAATTAGGAGGAAAGTGGAAGCACCAGCACTTACAAGGTGATAGCTCACATCTCATTACAGCCACTCTACAATTGAATCACGCGGCAAACGATAGAGACATTTCACAGATGAGAAATCGATTGGAAATGCAATGAGAGGCTTGGGTTAGTGGTCTGTGGTTACATGATAGCTACAGGCAAGAGAACGTCGTCTTGGGTTGCAGTGATAAGCAGTTCATTACAAGTATCTGATCCACTCCAAATAACATTGGGGCTTACCGCTACAGTGCATTAGATCCCAGAAATGGGAAGGACAGGTTTGCAGTAGTAATGGAAGACATCTGCTGACTGCAGATACTGTAATGACAATGACATGTCAGGCAGTAGAATCAGTAGAATTACTCCAAAGTTAGGTGATGAGAATGTTTTGGAAAGGGTAGTTTGACTATCGATCTTAACCCACATCTGAATCCTTAATGTGATGTTGCGATACATGTTGAAAATGAACTACACCATGGCCATGACTATGACACTCGAGCATCAGTGGGAGTCGGGACTAAATCATTTACATTTTTAATTTAAATTCCTAGTGTTGATGCCCACTCCACAGTCCAAAATAAATAGCTGCTCTTATAGCTGGTCTTCACAAAGCCCCTTCCGTTGCTAAACTTTTCCGCCTTCCAAAAAACCTCGCTGCATATGCGCAGTGTTGTCAACTTGGCGACTTCCGAACTTTCCAAATCGTTTTGGAGACTTATTTTCTTAAAAGCGACTAGCGACAAAACTGGCAACTTTTTCCTAAAGCCTTTTTCCTAAAGAATTGCGTGAGAGCAGAATGCCACTAACTCCATATATAATTATTACACTTCAGGACTTTGAGAGCCACTGCTCGAAAAAAAATATTATTTTAATGAAACGATCGCCAATTTTAAATAAACAATGAATCAAGTTTTTTTGTGTTTATAAAAATAACTACACTGATTTCACTCACTTTTTTGACCTTCCCAATAGGTTATGCTTTATTCCTGCAGCATGCGTTACATCATACGCAAAAAATATGCAAAGTAGCCGATGACATCTTTAAGCAACTTCTAGCCAGTAGCTACTTTTCTTACTGAAGAGTGCTTATTGGAACGTAAACTTTATTCACAATTCACACGGCTCCGTTTAAAATCGGTCATCCGTTAAACGGACAAAACATTTCAAATGATTGAAGTATCAATATTTTGATTTCAAAATGGATTTTAGAGCTTGAACAGCAGGTATCAATATTTTAGTATTGATCCACACACCACTAACCCTCACCTCCCATGGAGCATGGATGTGCGTGCTCCAGGCGGAACACCTCACTCTTCTGGCTGGGCTCTATGCACCATTTCCAGGCTGTATGAAACCCAGTTTACCGCTAGAGTTCCCTTCCTCCTCTGGAGCCTTGCAAGGCTTGCGCCAAGCAGAACATCTTTTCGCCCTGGCTGCCACCAGGCACCATTCTCGGGCTGCTAGAGGCTCCTTCTCTCCCCTCCACACTTCCACAGAGCCTCCCTGGATGTGCTCTCGGTGAAAAACCTTGCCGTTTGGTCAGGCTCAAAGCTCCATTTCCAGGCAGCATGAAGCCCCGTTCCCCGTTAAACTTCTCCAACCCTGTGGAGCCTCGCTGGCCGGCCTCCATTCCAATTCTATTGAAGGCTTTTTTATCCCCTCCACATTTCCCTTCCTTGTAGCTTCCTTGATATTGGCTAAAAATAACCTTGTGAGAAATTCCGCGCAACAAGCCGGTGTGAAAGCAAACAATGCTTTTTCAATTTGAAACATTTCTGTTAAAAAACACTTTTAGACAACAATACTAGAGAATACATTTGTGACTGAACATTTGTAACTGCTAAAAAAATTAATCACTGTTACTTGAATATTTTTATTGCTACATGGCAAACAAGTTACTAGTAGGTGCAGTAGATTCTCAGAAGACAAACAAGACCCAGCATTCATGATATGCATGCTCTTAAGGTTGTGCAATTGGGCAATAAGTTGAAAGGGGTGTGTTAAAAAATAGCAGTGTCTGCGGGTGACTTTACAAACACAAAATTATTTTGTACAAACTTTTTTGTTTATAGGATTTGGCAATCTTGTGAATCACTAAACTAATATTTGTAACTTTCAGCTGTTATTCCACACCAACATTTCTTAGTTTTGCTTCAAAAAACAGCATTTTTTAATGTCACCCCACAAATTCTCCATTGGATTAAAGTCCGGGTATTGGGCTGGCCACTCCATAACATAACAAGCTTCTGGGGGTTTACTAGTGTGTTTGGGGACATTGTCTCGTTGAAACATGAGCTCTTTAAGTATTTTGACATACGCAAACTGATCCATGATCCCTGCTGTGTGATAAATAGGACCAACACCATAGTAAGAGAAACAGCCCATATATTGACGCTTGCACCACCATGCTTCACTGTGTACTGTGGCTTGAATTAAAAGTTTGGGGGTCGTCTCACAAACTGTCTGCGGCCCTTGGACCCAAAAAGTCCACAAAAAGTTTTTCTTTAGGCCAGTTGTGTTATTTGGCAAATTGTAACCTCTTCTGCAGATGCCTTTTGTTAACAGAGGGACTTCGCAGGGGATTCTCGTAAATAGATTAGCTTCACACAGATGTCTTCTGTCGCAGTACTTACAGGTAACTCCAGACTGTCTTTGATCATCCTGGAGCTGATCATTGGCTGAGTCTTTGCCATTCTGGTTATTCTTTGATCAATTTTGATAGTTGTAGTTATCTGCCACGTGTCTCTGGTTTTGCTCTCCATTTTAAAAGGGCAACAGAGATCATTTTAGCTTAACAGAAAAAAATGTTCGCACCTCTTCATAATTTTTCCCCTCTCCAATCAACTTTTTAATCTAAGTAAGCTGTTCTTTTGAACAATGTCTCGAACGACCAATTTTCCTCAGGCTTTTAAAGAGAAATTCATGTTCAACCATTGCTGACTTCAGTCTTAAATAGAGGCCACCTTATTCACACCTGTTTTTTTTTTTTCACAAAACTGATCACTGATCATTTCGGTCGGCCTCAAAGAGGTTCTGGCAAACCGTCTTGACACCTCAGAAAGGGGAAGCAGTTGTGAACTGGGGCTTGCTGACCTCGACTGTGGATATAGTTGGTCGGTGGAAGAAATACTTTGAAGCTCTTCTCAATCCCACTGACATGCCTTCCGTAGAGGAAGCAGAGTCTGAGGATACGTACGTGGACAGTTCTATCACCGTGGCTGAGGTAATTGGGGTAGTTAAATCACTCCCCAGTGGCATGGCTCCGGGGGTAGACGAGTTACACTCGGAATTCCTCAAGGCTCTGGATGTTGGGGGACTGTGTTGGTTGACACGCCTCTACAACATTTCATGGAAGTCGGGAACAGTACCTCTGGACTGGCAGACCGGGGTGGTGGCCCCCATTTTTAAAAAAGGGTGACCGGAGGGTGTGTTTCCAACAATAGGGGGATCACACTCCTCAGCCTCCCTGGCAAAGTCTACTCCAGGGTGCTGGAGAAAAGGGCACGACCGTTAGTCGAACCTCGGTTACAGGAGCTGCAATGTGGTTTTCGTCCTAGTTGCGGAACAATGGACCAGCTCTACACCCTTGCAAGGGTACTGGAGGGTATGTCGGCGTTTGCCCAACCGGTCTACATGTGCTTTGTAGACCTGGAAAAGGCCTTTGACCGTGTCCCTCATGGTGTCCTGTGGGGGGTGCTCCGGAGTACGGGATTGGTGGCCCACTACTGCGTGCCATTCGGTCCTTGTACAATCAAAGCAGGAGCCTGGTTCGCATTGGCAGCAGTAAGTCGAGCTTGTTTCCGGTGAATGTTGGCCTCCGCCAAGGCTGCCCTTTGTCACCGATTCTGTTCATAATCTTTATGGACAGAATTTCTAGGCTCAGTGAAGGCGTTGAGGGAGTCCAGCATGGTGACCTTAGGATGTCATCTCTGCTATTTGCAGACGATGTTGTCCTTATGGCCTCATCAGGCTGTGACCTTCAGCGTTTATTGGAGCGGTTTGCAGCTGAGTGTGAAGCTTCTGGGATGAGACTCAGCACCTCCAAATTTTGAGGCCATGGTTCTCACTCGGAAACGGGTCGACTGTACCCTCCGGGTTGGGAGTGAGGTCTTGCCTCAGGTGGAGGAGTTCAAGTATCTCGGGTTCTTGTTCACGAGTGAGGGGAGGTTGGAGCGTGAAATCGACAGATCAGTGCAGCATCCGCAGTAATCCGGTCGCTCTACCGGACCGTCGTGGGGAAGAAAGAGCTGAGCCGGAAGGCAAAGCTCTCTGTTTACCGATCGATCTACGTTCCCACCCTCACCTATGGTCATGAGTTATGGATCATGACCGAAAGAACGAGATCGCGGCTACAAGCGGCGGAAATGAGTTTCCTTCGTAGGGTGGCTGGACTCACCCTAAGATATAGGGTGAGGAGCTCGGCCATCCGGGAGGAGCTCAGAGTAGAGCCGCTGCTCCTTCACATCGAGAGGAGCTAGTTGAGGTGGCTCGGGCATCTAGTCCGGATGCCTCCCTGGTGAGATGTTTCGGGCAAGTCCAGCCGGGAGAAGGCCCCCGGGAAGAGCTAGGACACGCTGAAGGGACTATGTCTCACAGCTGGCCTGGGTACGCCTTGGTGTCCTCCCGGTGGAGCTGGAAGAGGTCGCCGGGGACCGGGAACTCTGGACTTACCTACTGAAACTGCTGCCCCCGCGACCCGGACAGGCGGAGGAAAATGAAATGGAAAACTGATCACTGATCTAATGCCACACTGCTATCACATACCCCTTTCAACTGCCCAATTGCACAGCATTATCAACATGAATACTGGGTCGTTTGTTTTCTGAGTATCTACTGCACCAACTGGTACCTCGTTTGCCATGTAGTAATAAAAATGTACTGAAAACAGTGATTAATCTGGTTAGTCACATTGCACTGCTATTATTTTCAACACTAATGTACATGACAAATACAGTGCATAGTTGAGCAGTTAGCTGAACAAAGAAGATTTAACATTACAAGGAGGGTAAGTACTTTTTATTCCTACAAGTACAACCGCCGGCGTAGACCTGAGAAGGAATGTCGGTGTCAAGACAAGCAAAGGATGGGCAAAGAGATTGAAGATGGTGAATCATCTTCAGTAAGTGGGCCTGGGTTGCTTCATGTTATAGTGGGCCTCAGATGCAGACACATAAGCAGACTCGGGAAAGAAATCCTCGTGGAACTCAGCCAGAAACCTACATGACAGAGAGGGATAAGAAAAGAATAAGGTATTTGTAGGTATTGAACATGACCTGTTGTCAGCCCACATTCAGCCGGGACACGGAAATATCTCAAATGTAGCAGTCTAACAACTTTGATATCCTTTTTCCTCGATCTATCTTATTCCACAGAAATCCCAGACTCGATGCCCTCCATCTGGAGGTATACATGTCAAAGATAAAGCCTCCTCATCTATGTCCATACCACCGGCAGCGGCGGAATACACACTGCATCAAAGGAAGACAGAACAGGACCGACCAGCAGTCAGCATGAACCCACCCTTTTCCCAACCCTCCTCCCTCCCGTCTAATCAGTTGCGGGGAAAACTAATCCGGAATCTTCTTAGTATCCGCTACTCGGCCAAATCCTCTAAATCTTGCCATCTCATCTTAACTCCACCGTTCCTCCTAATCTCAATGCAAACAAATTATACTTATCAGAAAGAAAGTGAAGAACGCTTTGACGACGACAAGTCAAGCAAATGATGAGTGTAGGATGACAAATGCACGTGGCGCCTCACCACTACTTCAAAAAGGGGAACCCCTGGACAAAAAATAAAACAATCTTTGATTTAACAGAAATGTGTATTTTTTCCTGCCTTAACTTACCTGAAAACTCTAATTTCCAATCGTTTGACACGGAGTGAAGTGCCTCAGCAAGTGCAACCACTAATGCGACACAGCCCATTAAGACAGTGTGTCATGTGACGACTGTGACAATCTCCTAATGACAATGCTACATCGGAGTCCTCCCATCCTGTAAATGAGGAGGTACACGCTCGAGGTGTAATCCTTTCATGTTGCACATTACTGCCAGCTTAAGCTTTGGCTATTTTAAGACCACCCATCGTTTAACGGTCTGGGTCATTCTAATGTAACATCTTTATTGTTCAGTTGGGGAGCGGTGCTATCTTTGCCACCATTCTTGGTGGGTTTTGGGAGTGTTCCACAGCACAACATGCTGGCTGAAGGCAGTACTGCATGGGTTTGATTAGAGACCGAGGACCAAATCCCTTAGGTTTGGGAGCAGCTCAACTGAAGATCGCTCGGGAGGATTTAAAGATTAGACTCCCGTGCTTGTGTAACACCCACTCATCTCCCTCCCACTAACACATGCGCCATCTCTCCCTCCCTACCAACCACTCATGCTCTCATTTACTTATTCCTCCTTGACATTTTTGTCATGTTTCAAAGCTTTTCTGGTTATTTCCTGATGATTCTCAAATATGCTGCTTTTTACATCTGGATTCCCTGGTTGATTCATAAATAGAGATCAGTCTGTCATTGTGGTCTGTGAATTTTGCTGGGTCGAACTCATGACAACCAAGAATTCAGTACTACAGAAGAAATGTCATGACTATAACTGTACCCACCCCCCCAAAATATCTTTGGGAGGGGTGAGAAATCATTTATGAATTTAAATGGAAACATTTATATATCTGCAGAGTCACTTCTGGTTCATTGCGGTTAATTGGTTCCAAACCATAGACAGCTTTACACTACGTATTACCCAATACAGTACACGTAAGACAAAATAAGACACAATATAAACTCGCACGTTAGCATTCGGAGTGTTCCTCGTTGTTGTTTCTCTTAGATCCGGTTTCTGTACAGTACAGTACTACTGTGGTGGCTATTGTCTCATGAATGTAACATTATCGACATCTATTGGTCAGTACAGAGTATGACATGTTATGTGTCTTGATTATTTCAGATGTGTGTTCTGGCTTAATTCAGGCCAAAAATATGTAAAATATGCAAATGCTATCCAAAATGGCAAATTATTTAGTAATACATTTAAAACAATTTTCAGAGTAATTCAGGAAAATTTAAAGTGCAATCTGGGGGGGACAGCTGTGTATCATTTTTCTGTGAAATAGCTGAACAAAAAAAGAGATCTATGCATATTTAAAGATAAGAAGTTATTAGGATATTAAACCTTTTTGTCATTACATTTTGCCTTTTCCTCTATTTTCCCTTTTTTGGTCTTTTTTAGTTTATTTCTACATTGTGCCCAGTAAAAAAATCTTAACAACACTAAAAACATACCATCTATTTGCCTTACACTAGTCTCTTTCATAACCGTATTTGAATCACACTTTAACTATTTAATGACCAATGAGGGTCAAAAGATTAATTTGGAGTGTTTTGTGCTCTTAATGATGATGTTAAGACCTTTGGAAAAATGGACTGGTCTGAAGAGACAAAAGTTGAACTTTTTGGAAGGTATATGTTGCAATACATATGGCATAAAAGTTAAACTGCATTTCAGCAAAAGAACATATCAAAATTAAAACATGGTGGTGGTCGTACGATGGTCTGGGGCTGTTTTGGTGCTTCAGGACCTGGAAGACTTGCTCTGATAAATGAAATCATTAATTATGCTTTCTACCATAAAGTCCTGAATGAGAATGTCCGGCCATCTGTTTGTGACCTCAAGCTGAACCCAACTTGGGTTCTACAGCAGGACAATGATCCAAAACACACCGGCAAGTCCACCTCTGAATGGCTGATGAAAAACTAAATGCAGACTTTGCAGTTGCCTAGTAAAAGTCCTGAACTGAATCTCTGGAGATTGCTGTGGCATGACTCTAAAAAGGTGGTTAATGCTGGAAAACCCGCAAATGGGACTGAATTACAACAATTCTTCAAAGATGAGTGGGCCGAAGTTCCTCCACCGCACCGTAAGAGACTCGTTGCAAGTTATCACAAATGCTTGATTGCAGTTGTTGCTAAGGATGGTCAAAAGAGTTATTAGGTTTAGGAGGCAATATCTTTTTCACACAGTACCATGTAAGAATATTTTTTTCTCCCTTAATACAAAGTTTCAATTAAAAACTGCATTTTGTGTTTGGTTGTTTTGTCATTGACAAATATTCGCCAGACTGCGATTGGCTGACGACCAGATCAGTCCAGGGTTAACCCTGCCTTCCGCCCAAGGTCAGCTGGGATAAGCTCCATCATATCCCCTTAACCCCAATAAAGATCAATTGGCATAGAAAATGAATGACTGATTTAGTGGATGACTGTAAAATCTGGCACACGCATTTGTCCCAATGGTAGTCTCACATGTATAGTGCGAGACTCCCTAAATTATGGCTTGTAAAGTACTTGCCTTGGGTCGGCTGATAACAGTACAGTAATTCAGTTTAACAACATGTATCACCGTATCCTCCCACATTCCAAAAACATGCACGTTAGTTTAATTGGCGACTCTAAATCGTCCATAGGTATGAATGTGACTGTGAATGGTTGTATGTCTTTGTTTGTCTATGTGTGCCCTGCGATTGACTGGCGACCAGTTCAGTGTGTGCCCCGCCTCCCGCCCAAAGTCAGCTGGGATAGGCTCCAGCATACCCGCGACCCTAATGAGGATAAGCGGCATAGAAAATAAATGAATGAACATGTATCACCTGAGAAAGAGCTCCAGATGTTTGACCAAAGCTCGGAGGTTCCTATCAGGGATCTGCATCTTTCCTAGGATTTCTGGAAGCTTCACTGGATGAGTAAATGAAACAAGATGCAGAGGAGTGAGATAAACATGTCAGTCAAGCAACTGGAATCACATGATTAGTGAACAAATGTATTTAAGTATGTAAAAAAAAAAATTCATAAAGTAAGCAACCAAAAAGCCGGAGAAGGTGCTGCACGCCATACAGGTAGGAAGGTGGAGGAGGCTGATCATTCAAAGGATAGTTATCAGGGGTCAGCTTCCAACTCAGGACCTGACAGACAAAATTGAAGAAAGCGTCTTACAGGAGGTGACACCAAATAGTTGTTGCATTGACAAGGCAGTCCGATTGTCTGAATAAATAGTCCAAATATCATGTTTTTAATGTAAAAGCTAAATGATGTTAACAATAACACTACGGTTTTTGATTCATTTATATTTCACCATCCATTCCTATACTAAAACGCTGAAGGGCAAACTTTTCCTGACAATGAAGTTCTACTCTATTCTAGAACCAACACACTGGTTTGTCACCTCATTGAGCTCGTTGTTTCGCCGGCTCTCGAGGCCATGAAAAGGCCCGCTTCTTTCTTTACTTGGAGTCAAGGGCAATGGGGAGGATGAGCCACTGTGCACTGGAGTTTCTGTACAAGGAGGTTAAGAGATTACTTTGGAGCTCATCTCAAACAGTACAAGTGAAGGGAACAAAAGCAAAACTTAATTTAGCTGTTCTTCCTTTCGAGGGCGTGTCAAAAGTTAATCAGCAGCGGTGGGAGGTGGAGAAAATGTGGCAAACTAAAGTGGTGTTGCTCCACCTATTGGGCCATCCATGTTATTACACTAGCAAATCAATTTTAAAATGTTGGGTTTCATTCATTCATTCATTTTCTATGCCGCTTATCCTTATTAGGGTTGCGGGGATGCTGGAGCCTATCCTAGCAGACTTTGGGCAAGAGGCGGGGTACAACCTGGACTGGTCGCCAGTCAATGGCAGGGCACATATAGACAAACAACCATTCACACTCACATTCATACCCACGGACAATTTAGAGTGGCCAATGAAGCTAACATGCATGTTTTTGGAATGTGGGAGGAAACCCACACACGGGGAGAACATGCAAACTCCACACAGAGATGCCCAACGGAGATTTGAACCCAGGTCTTCCAGATCTTTTGACTCCTGGCCAATCTCCTGGCCAATGTGCTAACCACCGAGCCACTGTGCGGCCATGTTGGGTTTCATAAATTTGAAAATCTACCAAAAAAATACAAAAATAAATACTTTGATCCTCACTTCTGTCGAGGTTGAGGATGAACTTTGATTGGGATTGGGTGTCAATCAAGCGGCGTTTGAGCTGTGGCGATGCTGTTGCGCTGCCTCCACCTGTCAAAAAACGCTCACTTTCAGAAAAATGTACAAGAATCAATGCTACTAAGCCTCCACTAAAAGATCTTTACCACAGCTGCTCCCTTCGGCTGGGCGCTCTCCGCCTGGTGTGTTCCTGGTGGAGCGCCTGAGAGACTGGGACTGGTATGAGATACAGTCCATGTCAGGGTGGCGGCGGCGCTTTGGTGTCGGGGCAGTGGGTGTCGTGGCGGAAATGTCACTCAGGGCAGGCTGGCTGTCGGTTGATTGAGGCGTCGGAGGGTTGTGACCCACTGGGCTCGGACTGCGTTCTCGCTGGGCGCTTAATGCAGACAAAATGTCTCACATGATGATTTGGACACTCTGTAAACAGACCGTTAGTCATTTCCACTTACTTGCTGGGGCAGGGGGATTCTTCATTGATGGCTAAGAAAAGCCGAGAAGAGCTGACCTTCTTGAATTGAGCTTGCTCACACGGGTAGAGGAGGATCATGGGTAAAGTGAAGTCAAAGGTAATCCTCAAGCCATCCACCATTTCCTTACATAACTCCTCACTTTAATTCAAAGACAATGGAGTTAACGCTTACTTCTTATGATCTACTCTTGTTTTGTTTTTGTTTTTCCTGATCATACTCACTTCTTCTCTGGAGGGATAAGCTGAGGGCTGCTGCTCTGTGTCGTATTCTGTTGCCGCCGGTACCGCTCATTGGCCATGAAAGCCTTGTTGATGGCAAAGTGCTTCACATAAGACTCCAAGATGTGCACAACATTCATCTGACAAGGAACCATCACCAACTACCAAAGGAGAAAAAGAGGTCATGAAGGAAGGGAGGGAAAGGTACAATTTCCACACAAGTTCAACAGCAAAAACACATCAAAAGCATTTAACAAGGATAAGGAGTAGGAAATGAATGAACAAATATTTAAAGACGCTGTTATGCAGTACACAAGAGTCTGCATGTTTTACTATATCCTATAATGGCCACATGTACCAATATTTTTGCGGATATGCTAAAGCACGTCAGAGGATCACTGCATGATATACACTAGTGTTCAAAATACTAGCGGTGCAATGCAACTAACCGGATCAATCATTGGTATTAGTATATTTTTATTGCTACATGGCAAACAAGTTACCAGTAGATGCAGTAGACTCTCAGAAAACAGAAGAAGACCATGCATTCATGATATACACGCTATTAAGGTTGTGCAATTGGGCAATTAGATGAAAAGGCGGTGTTCAAAATAAAAAAAAAAAACAAAAAAATTAAAAAAAAAAAAAAAATGTTGTTTCTCGGATTTGTCAATCTTGTAGATCACTAAACTTATATTTAGTTGTACGACCACAGTTTTATATAACCGCTTCATGTCTGTGTGGCATGGAGTCAACCAACTTTCAGCTGTTATTCCACATTGTTTAACAAAATTCCACAATTCATTAACCTTTCGAGGTTTTGCTCTTTAGGCCAGTTGTTGTGTTCCTTGAAAAATTTTTACCTCTTCTGCACATGGCTTATGTTTTTTTTTTTTTTAACCGCCGGACTTTGCGGGGGATTCCTATAAATAGATTAGCTTCACACAAATGTTTTCACTGTCACAGTACTTTGAGGTAACTCCAGACTGTCTTTGGAGCATTCTGGAGCTAATAATTGGCTGAGCCTTTGCCATTCTGGTTATTCTCCGATCCAGTTTGATAGTTCTTTCGTTTTGTGCCACATGTCTCTGGTTTTGCTTTTTTAAGGCATTGGAGATCATTTTAGCCGAACAGCCAAAAGATTTTCGTAATGTTAGTGTAATGTTTGGTGAGATACAAGCACCTGACCTAATTGCTGAAAATACAGGCTTTTAACACATGTTTGAATTATCTCACAACAAGCACAATTCTACAGATTACTGTTGCAGTCGTAACCCATGCCAAGTTAAAATTCTATTCTGAACTCCCGACGTAAACTCCTGTCCATCCCACCAATGGGCTCCCCGTACCACTGGAACACAAATACAGCAACATACAAGTCCATTTTTGTCTTTAATGGTTTACTTTCTGTTATGTCTTCTATATTGGGTAATACGAGTGTAAAGGTGTGGTATATATGGGGTATGTCTAGAGCGAGTTAAAAATGTTCAGAAGGCTTTCTGTGCTCTAACTTTGAAAATATGCAGTTTGAGGAAATTCACTTACCACAGTATGGAAGTATGGAAACAATCAACCGCAATAAATGAAGGATTACTGAATCACATTTTGGGTGGAAAACTAAATTGTAACTTTAAAACACCTTTTGAAACCAAAATATAATGTTTAGCAAATTTTGAGCACCCTTATTTTTAAAATCCAAATATTCCCGGCATCACATGTTCAAAATACCTTCTTCCTTTTATTGATGTAAAAGCAGTCATCCTCCAACTTCTTCTTGAGAATGTCCGGGATACTGATGTCAACGTGGACAATTTTGTCCTCATTCTCCCTCTTGACATTGATGTCTGGCTCAACCTTCTGCAACAAACGCATATTTTTATTTTTAAAAGAACGCTCTCGGAGAAAACATATTCTGAAAAAACGGACAAATATGTGCAACCAGACAAGGTGAAGAATGTTTACAAGCATATTTTGCCACACAGGGCCAGCTCCCCTGCACAGGAGATTTTATGCCTTTTTTTAATGTTATGTTGATTAGTTCTGTTCATTTAAACAAGGCAAGAAGCTGGTTAATACGCCCGTGCATGTGCATGAGCTCAAGCCAGTGGAGTAACCGAGAGAGGACCGTTCACCATTTTGTTGACGTCCTCAGAGAAGGCGCTCTCTCCACTATTCGAAGATTCTGCTTCAGAATCTTCGCCCTCGCTGCTGCCAGATGATGAAATCAAGCCTGAGGACAGAATATGCAGGAGAATATTAATTGATTATTACGTGCAATACCAGATAAACTAAACAGGAGACCTCTCACATGTGTCATCACTGTCATCCTCCTTAGGAAGAGTCTTCGCAGAGGGTTTAGTAGCAGAATGAAGACGCCGCCTCTTTGCCCATCCCTTTTTCTTCCTGCCACAAGGAAAGGCGGTGCATACTTCAAGCCCTTTCTCATGGACTGTATGCCCTCAAGTGAGAGACGTGTGTGTCCATAACTCACATGCGACCAAGAGCTTCGCGTGCCAGTTTACGTTGCAATTTCCGGCTTTCCTGAGTGTCTCTTAGGACATGGTCCTCTGCAGCCCAGCGGTCCCAGCTGCACACGCACATCCAAAAAGAATCTGATTTAATTTTCGTTTGACAGTAGTTTAGTTGTTATGGTAACACCATCCGTCGACAATGTCAAACGCCGTTATTAGCACAAGTCTTATAAAAAGGATCACCTTCGGCTCCAACCGTTAAAATGAATCAAGTACTTCGGGGTTCGTCTTCCATGCTCATCTTTGCCGATCAGTACATCAAGGACCTGCAATTAAACATGCAAAGATGCAGTGCACTTAGCCAACTGATTGCTGTTTGTTTGGAGAAGCCATGCCAATTTTGGCACAGGTACTTGTCACGGTCACGTCTGGGTATACAGTAGACAGTTAAAAACCACACTGCCATTGTTTGGCCATAAGCAGGGCACTTCCTGAAGCCTGGTGTTTCACGAGACGGCCTTTAAGTCACGTGGACGCACAGTATGCTAACCGGAAGTCGTCAGGTTGAGCTAGCAAAGCCACAGTAGCGCGATGTAAGTACGCGGCCGCCTAAAGTAGTTTTCAGTCGAACAGTATTTGCTATAAAATCACAATTATGAGATGAAGACGGTTACCTTTGCATCGTACAACACTTTAGCCTTGGACGGATCTGGTTCGAAGCACAGGACTCGTTCTCCTTTATGGAATTTGAATTGAATGCCCCGCGAATTCATTTGTTCATGGCTACGTGTGTGAGAGGGGTGTCAATCTAAACTGCAGCATATTTATCAGCCGTCTCTTAGAATGAAACACTCCCGTGGTGGTGGTGGGGGGACGTGTTCTTCTCTCTCGGACAAAAACAAAGCACGTTTGGCGAGGACGGATGGCGTTGTTGACTCGTGCGGTCAAAGCTCCCTCTCGTCACTTCCGCACTTCCATGCTTACGCGTTTAAGTGCGTAAGTGCGTTCCGTCGTGACGTATCTACCGTCAGTACCCGTATGTTGCCCTCAATACCGCCCAAATGGTAAGTACGCAGTGAATTCTAAGCGCCCTCGAATCATCGCCATCTTGCTTACGTAGCCGCAAAGGCGGGGCTGAATGGTTGCGATTGGCAAATGAAAAAGGAAAGAAGAGAAGAGTCATTTCCGATAAGTGCGCAACGAGGCGTGGCGTTGGGACATCACTACCCTGTCAAAATTCAGTCAAGTCAACACTGCCAACTAGTGGCCACCACATGCTAGAGCACTTTCAAATACCGCCTTTTTAAGGTCATCATTTTCAGATGGAAAGAGAAAGCCCATCTTACTGCTAACAAAGAAACAGTTGTTGACGTTTGGAATACTTAATGGTTATTAACCATACATGAGAGTAAAACATGTTGAGAAGTTCGTCAGAGAAATAATGGTGACATGTTTTACTGTTCATAGGTCATATTTTTGTTGCCGCTGGAGTACCCAGCATGCTTTGCGGGGACCTGGAGATTTTTTTAGAGGTAATTTTTATGTGTAGTGCTTAGTTTATCACCCATATGGTAGTAGTTGATTTAGAACCTGCTGTGGACGTGTTGTTTTTGTTTCATTTCGCCGTGAGAAGGTATTTTGTTCTGTTGGATGGCCACCTATGTAAGCCAAGTTTTTGAACACAATGTGGCCCGCGAGTCAAACGGTTTGCCCATCCCTGTGCTAGCTACTAGCTGGCGTTAGATACGTTGGACCATTTTGAAACGTGTAAAACCAAGTACCACATGACTTGAATGCTTAAAATGACCAAAATACGACAACATACTGCAAGTATTCCATGTTATCATGACTGTACCCGTTACTACACGATTAGAGCGTGTACAGTGAGGGGAAAAAAGTATTTGAGCCCCAGCTGATTTGGTAGGTTTGCCCACAAACAAAGAAATGATCAGTCTATAATTTCAATGGTAGCTTTATTTGAACACTGAGAGACAACAATGACAAAAAAAAACCCCAGAAAAAAGCGTTTCAAAAAGAGTTTAAATTTAATTTGCATTTCCATGAAGGAAAGAAGTATTTGATCCCTTTGAAAAAGGTGCTTCAGTACTTGGTGGCAAATCCTTTGTTGGCAATCACAGAGGTCAGCCGGTTCTTGTAGTTGGCCACAAGGTTTGCACACATCCCAGGGGGGATTTTGGCCCACTCCTCTTGGCAGATCCTCTCCAAGTCACTCATGTTTCGTTGCGGATGTTTGGCAACTCCAACCTTCAGCTCCCTCCACAGATTTTCTATGAGATTAAGGTCTGGAGACTGACTAGGCCACTCCATAACCTTAACATGCGTCTTCTTGAGCCAATCTTTTGTTGCCTTGGCCGTGTGTTTTGGATCATTGTCATGCTGGAATACCCAACCACGACCCATCTCACCCAACACTTGGCGGTACATGGCCCCATCCATCCTCCCTTTGATGCGGTGCAATTGTCCGGTCCCCTTGGCAGCAAAACACCCCTAAAGCATAATGTTTCCACATATTTGACGGTGGGGACGGTGTTTTTGGACTCATAGGCAGCATTCCTCCTTCGCCAAACACGGCGAGTTGAGTTTATGCCAAAGAGCTCAATTTTGGTCTCATCTGACCACAACACTTACACCCAGTCTTCCTCTGAATCAGTCAGATGTTCAGTGGCAAACTTCAAACGGGCCTGTAGATGGACTTTCTTGAGCAGGGGGACCTTGCGGGGACAGCAGGACTTCAGTCCTTCACGGCGTAATGTGTTACCAACTGTTTTTGTGGTGACTATGGTCCCAGCTGCCTTGAGATCATTGACAAGTTCCTCCCGAGTGGTTCTGGGCTGATTCCTCACCGTTCTCATTATCAATGAAACTCCACGAGGTGAGATCTTGCATGGAGCTCCAGACCGAGGGAGATTGGCAGTTAATTTATGTTTCTTCCATTTGCAAATAATTGCACCAACTGTTGTCACCAAATGGCGATGGTCTTGTAGCCCATTCCAGCCTTGTGTAGGTCCACAATCTTGTCCCTGACATCCTTGGAAAGCTCTTTGGTCTTGGCCATGGTGCAGAGTTTGGCATCTGGATTGATTGATCGCTTCTGTGGACAGGTCTCTTTTATACAGGTAACGAGCTGAGAGGGCTGCCAATGTCAGCTCGTTACCTGTATAAGATCCACCTGGGAGCTAGAGATCTTGCTGACGGATAGGGGATCAAATACTTATTTCCTTCATGGAAATGCAAATTAATTTATAATTCATTTTTCTGGATTTTTTTTGTCATTTTTGTCTCTCAGTGTTCAAATAAAGCTACCATTGAAATTCCAGACTGATCATTTCTTTGTTAGTGGGCAAACTTACACAATGAGCTGGGGTTCAAATTGTTTTTTCCTTCACTGTATATTAAACCTTGTTGGAGTTTTTTGGAGGTGTTTTAGTGGCGGTTTTTGCAGGCAGAATCGTTGGTCCCTTTATGCGCAGTAATGAGCTGTCTCTTTTGATGTGTGTTTACATCTTTAGAACGCACGTAAAAGAGAAAGACAAAGTCGTGTTCATTTCTCATAAGGATTGTGGCTGACGGGCAAAATCCCCCCCCCAAAAAAAAATATGCAGTTTTCATTTAAAAGGAGATCAAGTGGGGTGTTGAGTTGCATCATTATGGGCTCTTAACTGACGTGCTGGCCACTAGTTGGCATTGTTGACTTGTTTTTGTGCTTAGTTTTCCTTTGGTAGAATAAAGTGTTTTGTTCCAGTTGACTGATGCCTCGGAGTACTTTTGTAAATAGTAAAATATAATAAAAAGACCAACGGGGTGAATACACATGCAAGGACTGCTGCATGTATACATATACACTGATGGTCTAGTATTGGTTACCTACTTGTTCCTTGTAGCCACTAAAATGTTTGCTGTACTATACGGAACTAGGGTTTGGACTACACAGTTTCACGTTCCAAAAGTAGGTCAATCGGTCATTTGATTTCTTTCGTTTCGAACCTTGTGACCCTTGCACATTCATACAGACTGAGCCCCGGGCCGGAGAGCATGCCTGTGCAGCTGCAGCTGAAGAGCTCGTTGGCTTGAAGTGATTTCACGCTGTCTAATATTGTAACAC
>QODF01000293.1:275919-339740 GCA_024372805.1 Oostethus manadensis
TGGATTACATTTTGGGGGTGATCCAGGAATCCGAAAAGATTCTATAATATTGCGAAATAGGACCATTCATTGCAACTCCACTCGACTCCACAAAAAATGGTCAAAGCACACGGAAAAAAATACGAATAGTTCAAAGCGACAAAAAGCTAAATGGTCCTGGCCCTTGAAATCTGGGTCCACAATCAAAAATCGGGCCAACTACGCTGTTGAATGAGGATTTGATATCATACGGCACCTTGAAGGATGCAATGAAAGAGAAACTGGAAGTGCTTCATCAGGGAACACGGCAAGATCTAAGATTGCAGATTGACATCCTCACGGAGGAGAAGCTCTGAGCAACAGAAGGAGACAGAGCAGATCTAAAAACACAACCTGTCAACCTCAAGGGGAGCTTCCCTGAGATGCTTGATGAGGTCAAGAACCTTAGGGGGGAAAATAGAGCAGTCCTCAAAGATGTCAAGGTACTACAGAATGATACCAAGGTACGGCAGGCTTGAAACATGGAATATTCCAACGTAACCCGTATGCATGTTTGAAATCAATTAAACCATACCTTGCCATGTTAAGACATTTTCCCTAACCTAACTTTCCAACTATTTTTCATCAAGTTTTGACTTTATTCCCATAAAATTCCAGCAGTTTTTTTTTTATAAACGTCATACTTTTTCTTCCTATATTATGACATTTCCCCCAACCTAATTTTCCGAAATCTACAAATTCCTTTACATTTATTTTTCATAATATTCCGACTGGAATGAACCATTTCTGTTCAAAGACTGCCTAGCATATGTGCTGTTGAATAAAGAAAGTCAGTGGGTATTAATTCCCTGATTAATCATCATGCTAATAATAGCCTTGCAGTTTCCAAGCAGCGAGCTGGATTAATGTGAGACAAAGATTAATTCCCATATTTACATCCATGATTATTAAATCCTGTCCTTCACGGTGACTGGTTGCCTGTCTTAGTGCTGACTATTACATTACAGTTATTTTGTTCATATTGTTAATTTCAATCATATTTATATAATTATTTAAGTGTATATTATATAATTTTTTTGTGGCTAAAATTGTACTCCCGAGTTTTTTTGCTGATTGTAAAATTCAAACAAATGCAAATTGATATCCGCAATACTTTTTCCTGCTTTGGCAGAACTACAAGCTCCTTAAAGAGACATTATTTTCCCCATAGGGACACTCACTCTGGGGTAAGTATTTATTTTTCCAAGCGCAAATTGTTAACCTACTCTCTTAGACTGATTCTGTGTGTGTGTGTGGAGGCACTACTGATACGTATGTGCATTTGTAAGTGAACTCTTATTTGGTTCCGATGCCAATTTACACACAGTTTATCCCGTAATTGTGGAAAAAAAATAGACATTTTGTGGTGTGTTTGGCTTCAGACAAGCTTTTATTTAAAACGGCAGAGCAAAACACAGCAGTTGGCCACAAACAGGTTAGCATGGGTTAGCATCGTCTCAACCCTACTCTCTAGTACCTCACCCTTTCCACATACGCTCGCCACGTCGTAGCGGTCTCAGGCAACACCTATAAAGTGATGGTACGACTTTTATTCTCGGAAAGTTTACTCTTGTAATATTATGAGCTTTTTCTTGTAAATGTCTAGAGAGTACTGGTGAGATGATGGTAACAAAACACAGCAGTTGGCCACAAACAGGTTAGCATGGGTTAGCATCGTCTCAACCCTACTCTCTAGTACCTCACCCTTTCCACATACGCTCGCCACGTCATAGCGGTCTCAGGCAACACCTATAAAGTGATGGTACGACTTTTATTCTCGGAAAGTTTACTCTTGTAATATTATGAGCTTTTTCTTGTAAATGTCTAGAGAGTACTGGTGAGATGATGGTAACAAAACACAGCAGTTGGCCAGTTGTGTTTTGCTGTCCTGTTATGTATAAAAGCTTGTCTGAAACCAGAGGGAAGTTTACTTCCTTCCTGTGAGTGTGAACTGTGCTATATTTTCCCCCAATGCCGTGTCAAATTCCGACTTTAAATCTCGTAATGTACGACGTCTTTCTCGTAAAATTGGTACTTTTAATCTTGGAATTTTACCACTTTTTTGCTCATAAAATTATGACTTTTAATCTCTTAATTTGACGAACCTTTTCTCGTAAAGTCGGAATATTGCGACTTTTCTTCTCGTAAAATTACTTAGGAGACTTCCCCCCGTAATCTGACGACTTAATTCTTGTAATCGGATGATTTTACTACGCCGTTTAACGGGCATCGCTCAAGACATCTCATATTACGATTTTTAATCTGGAAATCGTAACTTTTTAAAAATATGGCCCTAACAAGCACTATTACTTTTTGGCTCAGATTTTGTATTTTTTTTAACAAATATGTATTCTTTTTTTAATCGGAATATTATGACTTTAGTACTTTTATTCTTGTGAAAGCATAGCATTTTCCCAACCTAGTTTTCCAAAGATTATAACCTTATTCACCTCTACAACTGCCCCCCCCCCTATAATATTATAAATTATTTCTCAAAAAATAGCACCTTTTTCTTGTAAGATTAAAACCTTTTTCTGTCAATATTAGGACTTTATTATTTATTAACCCCCTCCCCCCCGGACATTACTTTGGACTGCTTTAAAACATTGCTTGTAAAAGCTAAACTGGATAAATTCAAAGTAACAGTCCCTTTCAAGGGTCTGGTGTTGATCGGATGAGGGGTGGAAGTTGAACCTTTTCTGGCCCCCGCCCTCCCAGCTCTTGTCTTCTCTCCCCACTCCCGCTTGGGCATGACCACCGTGCAGATGAACTCGCACCGCACCGACGCCTCTTCTCTCCTCAAGGATCATCCTTGTAGTTGGCGCGCTGGAGGTCTAAAAAGAAGAAGCCATGTCTGCAGCCCAGGGGCTTCTCAGCAGCGTCTTCTCCTGCTCCTCTCCAGCCTCCAAAGCCTTGGCCGAGCGGAGGTTACGGCAGACCAGGAGTTTGGACCCCGCCATCATCCGACACTGCGACACCGGGACCGAAGGGGCAAGCGGGTCTGCGTCCCAGGACGCAGGTACGTCTTTGAAGCCGCCCACACGCGCCAAGACTTTAACTCTGAAAGAACCCGTCGCAGCATCCATCTCCTCTCCCTCCACACCCCCGGACCTATCCCCTTACTCCAACACCGGCGCGCTCTTCTCACCTCGAAGGTGGCTGCAGAGGAGGACCCAGCCACCGAGCTCGCATGCCGACGTCGTGTGGAAGTCAGAGGTGATTTTATTCCCAATAAACCGCCTTCTTACTGTTTTGCAACTTTTTTTTTTACATTATTTATTTCTACAAGACATGAAATAGTTCGACCTGTTCTGGCATCTGCACCCGGAAGCTGCTTCACAGCAGTTGTCTTGACCAAAGGGCACATTGCTTATTACTATGGGTCAGAGGGAGGTGGTTTTCAAAATCCCATCGAAAAAAATCTTCAAGGCGAGCTCTTAGGATGCTTTTTGGATCAAATAATTCTAACAAAGGGTGCATTCAAGTGCACAGATAGATTTTCCACCCGGTGCTGCCCTCATGTAGGCAATCGGGCCTCGAGCAGGCTTGAAATTGAGTGAGGCTAAGTATGAAATCTTTACCAAAACATACTTTGGAGACTTTTTTTTAGCAGGGGGGCTTTATAGGGTACAAGTGGGCGCAAGTCCACACGCACTAGTGGGACTGTATGATGATTTTCCCACTTGTTGTGTAGACTCTTGCTGGGGTGGTGTGTGTTTTTCCTCTTTGTTTGCTGCTTTACGGTGTGTGTGTGTGCGTGTGTGTGTGAGGGTTTTAAAGGACTCTGTTCTCACGCAGGGTCAAAAACCAGGCAGCCCCTGAACAGCTCTTGCATCACTTCCTGTTCCGGGGAGCTGCTCCTCTACTCCGCTTGCAGCTTGTCTCACACTCATTCCCAATAACAAAAGCGAATTTGCCCGCATCCCCATCCTGCTCTTACCCGGCAACAGAGGATTAAAGGAGGCCATCAGTTTGCCACCGTGCATTGTAAAGTTATTGCACCTCAGAGCCCCTCGGAGCGTATGCAAAAATATTTGAGTTGCTGAGTAGGTGAAAATGCAAGGATTTATAGCATTTTTTGGCCATCTTCCTTGAATAGAACACCTTTGCTGATGTCTGACTAACATCTTCATCCAGTTTTCAAACCCCCGAGTAACATGTTTGAGAGTAGAGCTGCAACAGTTCATCTAGGAATCGATGGTTAATCCATCAACGACTGGCTTGGTAATTGTTTTTTGATTAAATATCCTCTAATTTCAGCCTCTCAGATGTGATTCCCTAAAATATATGCAGTCATCCATGATAGCAGACATACTATGTTTGTGTTTTAGGCCAAACTATATATTCACACACATGAGCTTTGACTTTGGAAAACGACGGGCAACATTTTTGGATCTTTTCTGATATGTTGCGGACCAAACCACAAACTGTGTTTGGTTCCTATTTATTTAGTTTGACTAAATGCAGCCCTACTTAAGTATAAGTAATGAACAAAATGCCTGAATAACATTTATCTCCATCTAGTACACACCTAAGGGCCACATGGTGGCCTAGTGGTTAGTATGCTGGCTTCAGAAAATCTGGAAGATCTGGTTTTGATCTGGTTTGTGTGGGTTTTCTCTGGTTTCCTCCCAATTTCCAAAAACATGCACGTTAGGCTAATTGGCAACACAAAATCTATCATAGGTCTCTATCATAGATCTTTCCCAAGTCAGCTGGGATAGGCTCCAGCTTACCTGCAACTCTAAAGACGACAAGCCGCATAGAAGATGGATGGATAGCTTGCGTCTAACCTCAACAGTCACAGCTCCTGGATGGTCCACATTTATCGTTTTGAAGTTATATTTGGATCACTATTATTATTACTATAATTTGAGGTCCTACATAAAGGTACTTGCCGAGCCCCATAAGAAACATGTTAGTATATATGATCTAATGTTTGCGGAATTATGCTTTTTTAAATCCTATTGTTGTCAAAATGCAGTCATGTTGTGTATATAGCGAGTTATGCTGTAAAATTAAAAAAAAGCACTAAAATTTTGGCAGAGTGACGGAAAACCAAACATTTCCAGAGCAACACACGTGAACCGGCAGTCACTATCCAAAACTTGCCATCCGACATTGGTTCTAAGTTTGGAACAACCAGCATCACCTGTCAGCGTCTGGATGCATCTATGTAGCAGCTGGAAAAACGACGTCAAAAGTCCAGAAAAACATACACTTTCATTTTTCAGAAGGAATCGTTACACGGCACAGTGGGACAGAGCTGCAAAGCAACAAATCTGGTACTGCATGCCATTTATGTTTTGCAACGGGGCTCCCCCTGGTTTTCCACTGTTTATACTGCACAGAATACAAACTGAAGGGCATTAAAACGGGTCATCTGCATCTCTTGGGTTTTGTTTTTCGGCCCAATATGGCCAATGGAGTGGTCCAAACACAGGACTCGCATCCAGCAATGTAGCAGTTTTATGTGCTTGGGTTGCGCTCCCGGGTATACATCGTTTCTGCAGCATTTTATTTCCATCAACAACAACTTGAAATTATTGCTATGAGCAGCGGGAGTGTAAACGGAGTCTTGAACTTGTGACCATGGTTTGTTTCACCATTCCTCCTGCCGAGTTCCTCCCTGAGATCTGAAGTGAGGAGGCAAATGACCATGAAAGTCTGACATTGGTGGAATGCTGATATTAAAGTTCTAGATGAAACGGTTCCGCGTGGTACCACTCGAGGAAGGGTGCCCAAATGTTTGCAACACTAGAAGGTTACGTGGATGAAAATACAGGATGCAAACTTTTGCAAAAGGACAGCAGGCATAATGGAGCACAGGCAGGGTTTTCTTTGGCTTGCATTCTTTTGATTTGCTGTAAGATGTAGGGTTGCACCGGTGGTCCAGAAAAGTAGCCATTAATACAAATACTTGGTCAAACACCGGACAAATCTACTGTTTGTATTTTCTGCTTTCTGAGATGTTGTTGTTTCTGCATCTGGTTGTGTTCAACAGTCCTGTCCCTCTGGGAAAGTGGGTCTGCTGTGGTCTTTATTAGGTTTAACTGGTCTCTGGTAACCAGCATGTCCAGCCTAATTACAGATTTGATGCCATTGCAGCCCTTGTTGCTGCGTTTACCATGTTGTTTTTCCTTAAATGAAGGTTGCATATTGTGCAACCTGCTCATCCATACTTTTGACCTTATACATTCAAAGTTAACTAGAAATTAATTATTATTATTAATTATTATTATTATTAACTAGAAATGGACGAAGTAGCCGGGAAGAGAAGGAAGTCAGGGTTTCCCTGCTTAAGCTGCTGGTCCCACGACCCGACCTCGGATAATCAGAAGATTTGGCATGGACTGACTCCTCCCTTCCTTAGGTAAACAAGGCAGGAAAGCGCATCGTTAGTTGTTTTGATTTGCGGTGGATGTGTTGTTTGGATGTGCAATTTTGTTTTACCCATCGTAACAAGCTGAGAGGAACTGGTAAATGCTTGTTCGCCACAAGAAGCCATTATTACATTTATATTTATCACATCTATGCCTTTGCTCAGACACGAGCGCCATTGGAGCCGTTGCAAAACCTCAAAAGCATCATGTTGTGATAGATGTCAAAATATTTAATATTCCAGGTACAAGGAGAGGCAAAGAGATGTAAACCCAAGGACCTCTCTTCTTCCCCCTCCTTGTGAATCTGACAGACAGCGAGAAAGCAAAACACAGGCAGACAGGCTGCAGCTATGAATAGAGAAATAGCTGGGTGAAGGAATGGGTCATGCCACTGAAAATGAATTTGCAGGGTGTTGTGTGGATTGTTTATTCACGCTTTGCATTTGTAGTTTATTTGTGGGTGAGAGAGCCAAAAGAGCTCATCGCCATCATTGTTATTAGGCCACCAGTTAGCACGTTATTGCCACTAAGTGGACACTTTCTGCAAGCGGTAGTTTTGATATAACAGGCCGGGGTAGAGAAATAGCTGCGAACACCGGCAAAGAAGAAGCCGGCAAGCACCAAGACGGAGAAGCGGGTACAAAATCAGGGCAGTCTGCTCAGTGCAACATTTTTTTTCTCTTTACCTGCTTGCGCTCCATTTCATTTACTTTGCTGTCATCATTTTGTTCACGACCCTGCAGTCTCATGCCCTTTTGTAGGCATTGATGGGCTGTTAGTAGGGATTTCGAATATTGGCGTTTGCTGATATTGATATTGACTATAAATTTCTGATTTCGAGATCAACCGATCCCGATATGTGTAATGTCACACTTCCCATCCATCCATTTTCCACCGCTTATCCGGGTCCGGGTCGCGGGGGCAGCAGCTTCAGTAGGGAAGTCCAGACTTCCCGATCCCCTGCGACCTCTTCCAGCTCCATCGGGAGGACACCGAGGCGTTCCCAGGCCAGCTGTGAGACATAGTCCCTCCAGCGTGTCCTAGGTCTTCCCGGGGGCCTTCTCCCGACTGGGCATGCCCGAAACACCTCACCAGGGAGGCGCCCGGGAGGCATCCGGACGAGATTCCCGAGCCACCTCAACCGGCTCCTCTCGATGTGAAGGAGCAGCGGCTCTACTCTGAGCTCCTCCCGGATGGCCGAGCTCCTCACCCTATCTCTTAGGGTGAGTCCAGCCACCCTAAGAAGGAAACTCATTTCCGGCGCTTGTATCCGCGATCTCGTTCTTTCGGTCATGACCAGTCACACATCCCCTGTCATTGAATTAACACCTACAAACACAAAAGTATTTTATACACTTTATAACTTATTTGTTTTCAGGGTGTGGCAGTCCTGTGAATCACGAGTTTTTTTTAGAACTGCTTCACATCTGTGCAGCATGGAGTCAACCGACTTGTGGCACCTTTCAGCTGTTGTCCCACTCCAAGATTCCATAATTCAGTCACATTTCTTGGTTTTGCTTCAGAAACAGCATTTTTGATGTCACCGCACAAGTTCTCCGTTGGATTAAGGTTCGGGGATTGGGCTGGCCCCTCCATAACATGACAACATAACAAGATTTTGCTGGTTTACTAGTCTGTTTGGGTCTTGTTGAAACACCCATCCTCTTCAGCATAAGGCAACATTACCTCTTCCCTGTCTTCACTGTGTACTGTAGTTTAAATTCAGAGTTTGGGGGTCGTCTCGGCCCCGTGACCCAAAAAGAACAATTTTACTCCTCATCAGTCCGCTAAATATTTCTCCATTTCTCTTTGGGCCCGTTGATGTGTTTTTTGGCAAATTGTATCCTCTTCTGCACATGCCTTTTTTTTTTCTAACAGAGGGACTTCGGGGGGGATTCTTGCAAATAGATTAGCTTCACACAGACGTCTAACTGTGGTTAACCCTAACCCCGATTTTGGAGGAGATCTTTCCCCGTGCTCTGGCCCTAACCATGGGGGAGGAGAGCTTTTCCCGGACTCTGGCCCTAACCATGGGGGAGAAGAGCTTTCCCCGTGCTCTGGCCCTAACCCTAACCATGGGGGAGGAGAGCTTTTCCCGTGCTCTGGCCCTAACCCTAACCATGGGGTAGGAGAGCTTTTCCCATGCTCTGGCCCTAACCCAAACCATGGCGGAGGAGAGCTTTTCCCGGACTCTGGCCCTAACCCTAACCATGGGGGAGGAGAGCTTTTCCCGTGCTCTGGCCCTAACCCTAACCATGGGGGAGGAGAGCTTTTCCCGGACTCTGGCCCTAACCCTAACCATGGGGTAGGAGAGCTTTTCCCATGCTCTGGCCCTAACCCTAACCATGGGGTAGAAGAGCTTTTCCCATGCTCTGGCCCTAACCCTAACCATGGGGTAGGAGAGCTTTTCCCATGCTCTGGCCCTAACCCTAACCATGGGGTAGGAGAGCTTTTCCCGGACTCTGGCCCTAACCCTAACCATGGGGGAGGAGAGCTTTTCCTGGACTCTGGCCCTAACCCTCACATTGGAGGACGGCCTGAGGCTAACACTAATATGCGGTGGAATGTTAAGTTGGGACCTGTCCTTAGACCCAGGTGATTGCCCAGCCCTGATGGATGACCTAACCTTGGGGAAGGGAGATAATCCTAACCCTAGCTGGTAAGGCTTCTAACCCTACCCATTGGGAACTGTTTAGCCCTAACCCCTAACCCCCCCAACCCTACCCTAACCTAACCCTAACCCATAATACTTCTAACATGTTGCTTTTGGGTGAGTATAAATAGAGGAACAGTGCAAACTCCCTCATTTCTTTTTTGGACTTAAATCAACACACTGCATCTGAAAGCTCAGTTAGCTGTGTTTTTTTTTTGTGGTGTGTGCTCGCCTGATGAAGACCTCGCAAGGTCGAAACGAGAAGCTACTATTAGCACAATTTAAGTTCTTTTATTCGAGGTAACCTTTAAGGACACTTTTAGTTTTTTTGGTTTACACATTACATTTGTTTTTCTTTATTTCACAGAAAAACTGTAAAGAAAATATTTTTTAAAAAAAGCATAAATACAAATAAAACTTCTAGAAATAAATATATGACAACAGGATGTTCCCAAGAGATGGGACTTGGACACTGGTGCGCTATGGGAAGAGAGGGACCCAATATGCATAACCATTTAAGTGGCAGACAGCCAATGGTTGGGGGGCACGTGGGGGGTCCGTACCCGACGGGGGTCCGTGCATTTCCCTCTGGCCCTTCTTTTGGAGGGGCCGGGCCTCAGACCTACACGCCTAACCCTAACCCCCTGACCCTAACCCTAACCCTAACCCTAGATTGCAAAAGAAAGGGAAATTAGACACCTACCTGTGACAGCGTTGAACTTTTTACCGATGGGAGGGGGGAGTCACCGTGCCTTGTGGTCCTAAATCCGTTGGATGGACCACTAATTGCATAATATTATTCTCAAACCTAACCTTGCCTGTGCCGCATTTAACTCATAGAAAAATGTATTCATTAAGATTGGAATTAATTGGTGACTTTACACACCATAGGAGGGTAAAGTGAAGACACTTGCTCACTTGCTGATTGCTAGGGGTGTGTAGGATCACATGACCTCGTTTGGGGCGGTTTTCCCTTCAAATAGAAAGCAGGGAGCTCATTCTGTTTTCAGCCTGTGAAGAAGCTACACTGTTGCGAAACGTCAGGCCTCTTTGATTTGTTTTAAACAAAGCATTGAAACAGTTTAGAGTGCTTTTGGCTTGCAGAAGCATCTCTGTATGACTCTGATCTTTCTTTTTATTAAATCAGGAATTTGTTATTTTTTACATTGTTTTTAGTTGGTGGGAGGGTTTTAACTATTGTTTATATTGTTGTGGGCGGTCGGGAGGGTTTTAAAGTGTTTGCCAGCTAATATTAGTTTTTTAGCTGTCTTTGTTTTAATTCTTATTGATTTATTTCTCCAAAATGGTGTTTGCTAAATGTAGCAAAACTAGAATGGAGAAAAAATATTTTAAAATTCTGCAGGCCATCCATCATGCAGAGATTTTAAATAAAGTTGTTTTAACAAAGCCGTTTCCTCCAGGCATGTGTAGACAGGTTCAAAATTTACAGATTTTACTAGGCCTTCTTCTCCATGTGAAAATACAAAAGAGAGGATAAAAGCAAATACAGATCGTTGGTTATATCACAATATACTGGTTCTTAGAGAACATTATGAGATTGTTATTACAGAAAATACCCGCAATCTTCCAATTTTTGACGTGACTGCTTCGGAGACAGCCATTTCATATGGCAGATGCCGTTACAAACATAAATTGACATCAACATCCATCTCTACTCTCACTGACTTACTAAAGAAGAAGTCACCGGTCACACAAGCGATGAAAAATACAGCAGAAGCAGGTCTGGGCACAGCAGCCAGGGGGGGTGAATGGCCTGGTTTGGGTGCTCCAGCGGGGTCCCTGGAGACCTGGATAGGCCTCAATTGTACACCGTTTCCACCTAGAAGCTCGACGAGGCATCGCAGACAGGCTACTAAAGAAACAACTAAACCCCCTAACCCTAACCACTTGGCTGGTGGCCCTAACCGTTTGGCGGGTGGCCCTAACCGGGGGGCTGGTGGCCCTAACCTTAACCACTTGGCTGGTGGCCCTAACCCTAACCGGGGGGCTGGGAGCCCTAACCACTTGGCTGGTGGCCCTAACCCTAACCGTTCGGCGGGTGGCCCTAACCGGGGGGCTGGTGGCCCTAACCCTAGCCGTTCGGTTTGGGGTCCTAACCCTAATCAGGCTGACTGGGGCCCTAACCACTCGGCTGAGGAGCCCTAATCTTAATCACTCGGTGCGTAGCTCGAATTCCAGCCAGTTCTCTTGTGGCCTGGGGGTTAGCTACTCTACTCGCACCGCTAACGATTCTCCCCTTGGAGTCGGAGAAGACTCAAGGGGGAGACAACTTACGGTGCAAGTGGACGTACACCAGAGTGAGGGATCCAGCTGGCTGTATAATCTGAGACCCGGAAGTCTGGCCTCGCAAATTAGAAAGCGATAACTACAGTAATAAAAGGAAATCACGCCCTATTACACTCCTTATGGAGAAATTATTTAACTGTTACAGATTGATGATATTTACCATTTGCAATGTAAACCTTCCGACTGGAAAAGAAAATGACTCACCGGGAATAATATGTAAATACCTACTGATGGAGTTTAAAACTACATACCAGTAGGGGAAATTACTTACCGGTGGTAAACGATATTTACTTACCATATTGAAAATGGAGCTGTTTACCGTGAGAAGAAGTATTTAATGACTTACCGGTTGGGTGCAGAAAGTACTTACGGTCATAGAGTAAAAATACTCACCGTTTGTAACAATGAAGCACTTTTTTTACTGGCTCCAAAAAAGGTAAATTCTAATATGGAGTTGCTTACCGTGGGGAGGTTAAAATACTTACCGGTGTGGTGCAGAAAGTACTTACGGATAGAGAGTGAAAATACTTACCGTTTGTAGCAATGGAGCACTGATCTGTAGATTGCAAAAGAAAGGGAAATTAGGTGACAGTGTTGAACTTTTTACCGATGGGAGGGGGGAGTCACCAATGGATTTGATGGAGTTTAAAGAGTGCAGGCCCGTGCCTTGTGGTCCTAAATCCGTTGGATAGACCACTTCCATCCATCCATCCATTTTCCACCACTTATCCGGGTCCGGGTCGTGGGGGCAGCAGCTTCAGTAGGGAAGCCCAGACTTCCCGGTCCCCAGCGACCTCTTCCAGCTCCATCGGGAGGACACCAAGGCGTTCCCAGGCCAGCTGTGAGACATAGTCCCTCCAGCGTGTCCTAGGTCTTCCCGGGGGCCTTCTCCCGACTGGGCATGCCCGAAACACCTCGCACCTCGCCCGGACGTGGGATACCGGGGCCTCACCCTGGAGCCAGGCAACGTGGTCATTTTAGCCCAAAAAAATTACGTCCTTACAGCGCGGCTTGCTCAACAGGGGTCTGAGCTTCATCCCGTCTTCGAACGTCGGCCGGCGGCACCACGCCACGCAGGTGCGCTACGACCTCCAACGGTACCACCGTAGGCACATAGTCACCAAACCTGCGGACAAGGGCAGTGCCACGGTAATTATGGACAGGCATCAATATTTGTGGGAGGGTTCTAGACAACTTAGCAATGTGGTTTACTATAAAAAAAAATTAGCCAAACCTCATTACCCGGACACCATTCCTATGGTTAAGGAAATAGTTCAAGCCCTTTATACAAAAAAGCACATCAATGCCAAGCAAAAATCGTATCTTTTGGGCAGCACAAAGATCAGAAGTAGAAGATTTTACAGCCGTCCAAATGGAGCAAGCCCCACGAAAGCCCTCCAGGCAGGCCTATAGTATCGGATTGCGGCAGCGAGACGTACTATACGGCCGAATTCCTGGATTTTTTATCGAAATCCCCTGTCTGTCCACCACTCCAGCTACATCAGGGACACTTATGATTTCATAAGTAGAGTCAAAGCTCTTGACATTCCCACTGAGGCTGTCCTGTTCACTATGGACATAGACAGCCTCTACACAAATATAGACATTCAGGAAGGCATACAGGCCATCAAAAACATTTTCAAAAAATATCCGGACAGCTCCAGACCCAACAAAGAGCTCATCCAACTGTTAGAAGTAAATTTAAAGAGAAACGACTTTAAATTTAATGGAGAGTTCTACCTTCAGGTAAAAGGGATGGCGATGGGCAAGACGTTCGTCCCTTCCTACGCCAATATATTCATGGCGGAATGGGAGACTTCGGCCCTATCCAACTGCTACAAAAAAACTCTCCATTATTTTAGATGTTTGGCTGACATTTAGGGAGTCTGGACCCACACAGAACAGGACTTTCAGGATTTCATCACAACCACAACCCATCCATCACACTCAAAACGTCCATCAGCCGACTCTCCGTCGATTTCCTCGACACCACCACCTACAAAGCTCCCGACTTTGACGCCACGCACAAACTGGACGTCAAAGTCTTTTTCAAGGAGACGGACACGCACGCTTTGCTGCACAAAAACAGCTTCCACACCAAACACACCTACTCCGGCCAGTTGAAATCCCAGCTCCTGAGGTTCAGCCGCATATGCACCCGGGAGCAGGATTTTGTGGAGGCTACGCACACCCTTTTTGGAGCGCTCAGGCCCAGGGGCAATAGCAGGTCCTTTCTGAGAAGGGCTTTCAAATCGTACCTCAGGACGGGAGCCATGACGGAAGGCGCCCGCGTGCCTCTCGTCCTGACGTACTCCTCTGGCTCGGTGCACCTGACCAGGGAGTCGAAATCTAACGTCCTCCGTATATTGGGACATACGCCTTGGTTCAGGGAGCACGCGATCATTGCGGCCTTTAGAAAGAACAAGAACTTGCAGGACCTCTTGGTAAGAGCTCTAAACTCGATCCGCTGAAACAAGCTGAGCCTAAACACCAAGCTCAATATTTTGAGCAAAAACTTTATGTACAAAACAGATGTACTGGAGAAGTTTTAAAAGCTCACCAAGCAGGTTCCGTACACAGCAAGAACTGAGTCTACCTAATCTCCTGCAAACAATGTGGTGTTCACTACGTGGGAGAAACGGGTAATACTATCTTGATTAGGATGTCGCAACACAGACACAACATCTTAGGAGAAAGAAAAAGACACTTACCTGGTCAAACACTTCCTGGAGCATGGATGGGGATCGCTCAGGGTCATGGTCCTACAGGCCAACCCGCAGTGGTTCGTGCCTCTGAGAAGAAAATTGGAAAGGACATGGATCCAGAGATTAAGCACTGCTCACCCCCAGGGTCTGAATGAGAAATGAACATTCTCACTAGGGACATTGATGGCCAGTGCAAATAGGTTAGCACCTTTTCCTAGTCCTAAATCTTACCTTAACCCCAAACCTAACCCTAACCAAATGTGGCGGCGAGCGGTAATGAACAGCTGACCCAAAAGGAAGAGTTCAGGGTTCAGGGAACCTCGATTTTAACAAATCAGAATTTTGTTCCGCCAAGGACACACAGGTTTGTTGAACTGAGAGGGATGACAGACAAAACAAAATAAATTGAAATTACATTTATTTATAATTTAGAAAAGTTACAAACTTTATTTTGTTACTATAAAATACCCATTTACAATTGTCTTAAACGTCACACGCACAACTTTCACACAAAGAAAAATACAAAAAAAAAAAGAAATATTCTAAAATTTGCAGCGGCCTCGTGAAGGGACCCGCAGCAGCAGACCTGTTTATCCAGCAGTGCAACAATGAGGGGATCCCAGAAGGGGAGACTCGTCACCACGGGCGCTTCAGCTGGAAACGCAGGAAGCCGGAGACCGGGCATGCGCAACCCAACGGCCAATGGCACGCAACATTTTACAAAGAACGATTAAGGTGCAGGATAACACCCTCACCAACAGCCAGGGCGGTGAATAAAGACAAATACATATGACAGGTGGCGGCAGCGCATACGTGCACGCAAACCCCACAGACGAGGCAATCCGACGCCAATCGAAAAACTGTCAAAAGGCTTTCCTAGGATGCTGCCGCTGGCACAAAGACCAGAACAAAGTGACTGCTTGTTGGGCACTACACCCGAACACCAAAAGGTGAGATCAGAGGCGACACAGGTGAACTGTGTTAACCTAATCAAAAGCTCTGATACAGCGCGATTGGCCAGCGGGAGGGGCGTGCCACTACACAAACCTTAACCCCTTCCTCCTACCCTAACCCTAACCCCAAACCTAACCCTAACCGCCAACCCTAACCCCTAACATAACCCTAATTCTCTAACCCTAACCCCAGACCTAACCCTGGCCCTAACCCTAAACCTAGCCCTAACCCTAATTGCTAACCCTAACCCCTAACCCTGTGCCAGTGAGGGGATCTTTGTTTTACAAAGAGCCCCTCTATATTGTCCCTACACCTAACCGTACCAGTGCCTGGTGGATTTTTCACTCAGGGATCATTTTAGCTCTTGTATTTTTTGTTATTTTGATTATTGATTTTTTTTGCTTTTTTCTTCTGTTTTCCAATGTTATTCCTCAGCTTTTTTCCCCCTTTTTCTTTGGACATACCTGGGATTAAAATGGAGAGCCAAACTAACCACGCCTTCTATTTCCGGTCACTCTGGGGACAAGTTGAGTGGACCAATGAGGGGTGAGGATAAACACCTGTCCAATCACCTCCCACTCCAAGATCACCTTTTTAAAAAGCTACCGGTTCTCCATCCCCAGCCAGACCTTCCCCTGAGGAAGCCGTACAGGCGAAACGTTGGGAATTCATTTTATCCCTCTTTTTTAACTTTGTCTTTAAAAACTTCTTTTGGAGTTACCACATGGTGTGGAAGTTTTTATGATTACTTACCTGGGTGGAAAGAACGTTTGTTGCTGAATCACGGAGTAGGGTCTTTGGAACTTACCTGCAACTGGATACCTTCCCTGGAGGATCGACATCAAAAATGAGGATTCTATGAGTAGGTTATATTCCATTCATCCATCTATATTGGTTTGAACTGATAGCGTGCACACTAGCCAATCAAAAACCAATAAATACGGAGACCTACCCCTCTGGATCCGGAACTCCAAGGTTGTTTCCCAGAGGAATCCACCGTAAAGGACATTTTCTCCAGGAGTTTTAGGTACCCCGGGCCTGCAAGAGGACTACAGGCTCGTAGCCTTTAAGTGCTCAAAGGCCTTCGGTGAACTATACTTTCGGTGTTTTTTTCCCCACAGCACAGGTTGGAACACTCACTGTGGTTTCCGATTGGCTTGTTTTAATCATTTTAAATGTTCGTTTAAATGTTCTTTTTATTATGTTACACATTTTTTAAATTGTTTTTGAGTTTTTAATCATTATTTATTTTTTTAGTACCTTCCCATTTTGCCAGGAGTGCTCCGATTGCTCAAATTAGACTCCATACACCTCTGCCTGGATCATTAGTAAACTTTTAGACCCATAAGCACCATGGCAACACACCACCAGTTTGGTTTCAGGGGGAACGAGCACAAACAGCTAGGCCCCAGACCAAACATAACAAGGAAAGAATCGCTTTCAATTTTAGAAAAATCTGCACAGGCAAATCTAGCCAAAGTGTATTTCAAAATCTTACAGGCCATTCATCACTCGGAAATCCTCACCGCTCATCAACCGGCTCCGCCGGGCATGATGAAAAAATCCAGAAATTGGCTTCTTTTATTAAACCCTCCTCTCCGAACCAGGATACCCTGGAAAGAGTAAAACTCAACACAATGTCCTGGCTGGAACAGAATGTAATTACTCTCAAGACTCACTATGATGAGGTCATTGCTAGAGGCCTGGAAAATATCAAAGTATGGGAGGAAGAGGCCTTCAATAAGGCAATAGCCTGGAGCAAAGCCAGATATAAAAGAAGACTGAGCAACAGCTAAATAGATACCTTTAGATCTATGTTTAATGAAAACAGTGGTGGCACGTTGGGCACACCACCGGTTTTAATTCAGGAAGAATTCCCGCCACTGGTTCGTGGTCCCCCGATAGGTGCTGCTGCTGTGGGCCCACTCCGATTTTCGGACGGGGTGAGGCTTTCTCTGCCCCGCCGGGCTGGGGGTCCTATGCTTGCAATAACATCGACACATAACACACGGGAGGAAATCACACCCAAACAATTTCAAGTAGTAACAGCTGAACTAGCCATTATGCCACAACCCTTTCGGGAGGTCCCGTCGACCTCCGAGGGAATTCTTCGGAGGAAGAGAGAGACCACCCGAACCCTAACCCTCCTAACCCAGACCTTAACCCCCCTAACTCTTACCCTCCGATCCATGATCCTAACCCCTACCCTCCTAACCCCACCCCTAACCTTCCTACCCACATCCCCCCTACCCTAACCTTCCCAACCCCCCTAACCCCAACCCTACTCCTAACCCTAACCCCTAATCCTCTAATCATCCTAACCCCACCCCTAACTTTCCTAACCCCATCCCCCCTAACCTTCCCAACCCCCACCCCCCTAACCCTAACCTTCCCGATCTGAACCCCTCCTTACCAGACTGAGGACCCGGGGGTGGAGTCTGCTTTTCACACCCGCAGGGAACCAACTAGACACCCCAACACGGTCCGAAAGATAGCCGATTGGTCGTTTAGTGCCTGTAAATCAATATTAATAATTGGAGATTCTAACCTGTCACGCATTCCTCCGTTCCAACACCCTCAAGTCCAGGTGGACAGCTACCCGGGGGCCACCTTCCAGCACATTAGGGAGGAAAAACTCCCCCATGCTAAGATCAGAGAGGGTGCTCTTATCCCTGGGCCTAAACAACTGCCTCAGAGAACAACATAAAACTACAATGTGGAAACAATTGCAACAGTTGCTCAAAACTTGCGAGGAGGTTTTCCCAAAAGCAACCGTGTATGTTCCTTTGATTAACTTCTCGGACATACTGACCCCGATCCAAAAAGATAGACTGGAATATTTAAATGGCATTATTGAAAAGAGATGCCAATATATTCCAGATATCAATAAATTACTTTTTAGCACTGAACCTCACGACCCAGTCCATTGGACAGAACGGACGGCCTTGAGGATTTTGGATTTTTGGCTAGATAATTTAAATTTTTCTCAGGGGAGCAGTGTCTAAGCACAACTCCCCAACATGATAATATCCCTAACCTGTCTTCTTCTTTTATACTTTCACCGACCCAGGCAGAGGTGTTGGAAAGAGGCCTGACTTTTATCCCCACCCCCCAGCATCAGGACAGGGAGGAGCTCCAAAGGGACCTACACAAATATCATAGAAGATTAAGACTGTTGGATTATTTCAATTACGAAACAGTTTATCCGCACCTACCTTTCACAGGTCCTTCTTCTTGGACTCCTCCCTGAGAATTGGCCTCCTCAAACATTAGGACTCTGATCCACAGGGACTTAACCGCATTTGCCGCCTGCGGGATACGTCCTGCACGCCGGCACAACCTTAGTGAGGAACATTATAAAGCCTTAAAAGCCCTTAAGAATAATAAACACATAGTGATCAAACCTGCAGACAAGGGATCACAAATAATAATTATGGACAAATCACAATATCTATTAGAAGCATATAGACAACTCAACAATAATAAACATTATGCGCCCATATTACACTCTACACAAGATACAACTCAACAAAAAAACACACAAAATATTACAACAGCTAAAAGATCAAGGGTTCATCACATCTAAACAGTTCACTTACCTTTCGGGTCCGGACCAGCCGAGGGCACGACAGTTTTATCTTTTACCAAAGATCCATAAGGCCCCGGACAGCTGGACGGTTCCTTTCCGCGTACCTTCGGGACGCCCCATTGTCAGCGACTGTGGATCGGAGTCCTGTAGAATAGCAGAACTTAGTGATAGGGGATTGATATAATAGTCACAGAGACATGATAGCTATATTACAGACACATATGATTTTGTGCATAAGCTAAGAGCAATCGGAGCACCCCAGCAGGCGTTATTATTTTCGATAGACATTACCTCCCTCTATACAAATATAGAAACACAGCTGGGCCTTCAGGCTGTACAGAAGGCTTTCGATACATACCCGGACCCCAAGCGCCCGGACCAAGCCATCCTTCAGCTGTTGGGAGCTGAGCCTCACCTGTAACGATTTTGAATTGAATGGGAAATATTATTTACAGATCCACGGAACAGCAATGGGAAAGAAATTTGCACCAGCATATGCTAACCTCTATATGGCTTTGTGGGAACAATCAGCGTTCCCCAAGTCTACCGTCCTACCCCTATTGTACCTCAGATATCTGGATGATATTTTTGGAGTGTGGGGAGCCTCCAGGGAAGAATTTCAGATCTTCTTGGACACCCTGGGGACACATCACCCATCCATAAAACTCACACACAATACACACCCCGAACAGTTGGAATTTTTGGATACGCAGGTTTTCTTCACACACAAAGACACAGGTAACAAGCAACTGGCAACGAGAGTGTGGTTCAAAGGAACAGACAGCCATGCTGTCCTACACAAAACTAGCTTCCACCCCAGACACACATTCAAAGGAATTATTAAGTCACAACTCATACGCTTTCACCGGATATGCACTTTCCCAGAGGACGTGGATGGAGCGACACAGACTCTATTTACAGTATAGTACAGGAGAAACAAAAACCTCAGGGATATTTTGGTACACGCCAAGATGAACAGACTACCCCTGAAAGGACAGTTCTTTACTTACTGTAAATTTCTGCAGAACCCCCTGGTCGGCACCAGCGCCCCCATCTGGCAGACTTTGTCACCTGAAACCACCAATGTGGTTTATGGCATTCAATGGAAACACTGTCAGGCGATATATATTGAATACAATAGAGGAGAGGATAAAACAACATGTCTATCAGATTAAAAAAGCCAATACAAATGGCCTTCTTCATCCACATTTTAAACTACACCAACTGGACAACTTACAGGCTTGGAGAGCGGGAAAAGTTGGACGGTGACTCAGCGCAGGCGAGCGGAAATCAAATGGATTAAGTCCATGAAAACCATTGAACCGCTCGGCCTGAATAGTAAATATTAACATGCGCACCTGCCATGGCTGCTCCTCGTCTTCCTCTACTCGGACCCATTGACCGGATATATATGGTTCCGCCTCCTTGTTCTTCTGCTTCTTAAGGTTTTATGGCGGTGGGCAATCAACAAACTGGTGCATTACCGCCACCAACTGATTAGGAGTATGGATCTCACTGGCCTTATTTTGTGTGACTGCATACAATTTAACTAACAAACTTATATATAAAGTACTTAATTAACAACTTAAATCAATAGAAATAATAATAACGACAACAATACTAATAATAATAAGTATATATAAACCCTCAAATAAACCTACAAGATTCTATATTCTCCTAACTAACCCTGTTTCTTTCAAAAACTCCGATCCACAGTCGCTGACAATGGGGCGTCCCAAAGGTACGCGGAAAGGAACCGTCCAGCTGTCCGGGGCCTTATGGATCTTTGGTAAAAGATAAAACTGTCGTGCCCTCGGCTGGTCCGGACCCGAAAGGTAAGTGAACTGTTTAGATGTGATGAACCCTTGATCTTTTAGCTGTTGTAATATTTTGTGTGTTTTTTTGTTGAGTTGTATCTTGTGTAGAGTGTAATATGGGTGCATAATGTTTATTATTGTTGAGTTGTCCATAATTATTATTTGTGATCCCTTGTCTGCAGGTTTGATCACTATGTGTTTATTATTCTTAAGGGCTTTTAAGGCTTTATAATACGCTCCTTCTTTGTCGCTCCCTTTGCAATCCTGTCTGCCATTTCATTTCCAAACACCCCAATATGTGCTGACACCCATACTCTGAATCCTATACAGTGCCTGCTGCATTTCTATTAAAACATCTGCTCTACTCTCCGAATGATTGCTATTTAAACTATTTAGTGCTGAACTTGAATCCGAACATATAAGTGCTCTACATACTCTTGTGTCTTCCACCCACTGTAGTGCCAACACTAATGCCACCATTTCCCCGTGTATACTGACACTTTTCCCTCCATCCTCCTTCCCACCCTGACATCAAACTCCGGAACAAAATACCCGACTCCTGCTTTGCTGTCTCTACTCTTTGATGCATCTGTGTATATCTGTATGTAACTGTCAATATATGTCTGTACTGTCTGTGCTGTAACAATAAAGTTCTTGTCTCTCCTTTTATGTAATATTGATAGATCCACCATAAACACTGGAAATAACCATGGCTGTATTAATGGTAAGAGCACTGTAGGGCTGGTCTGTAGTTGATCTACCTGGTATTGTCTTGCTTTGTCCGTCGCTATCCAACCAAAGCACTTTGTTTTCTTTCTCTCATTTTTCCAGCATGGCTTTAATGTATCTTGTGCTGGATGATCCTGACAATGACCCTGTAAATTAGACCAATAACTTATTATTAATTGCTCTCTTCTTATTTCCAGTGGTTGTTCCCCCATTTCTACTGGTAATGCCTCTACTGGAGTTGATTTAAATGCACCTGTACATAATCTTAAACACTGATATTGTATTTGATCTAGTTTTTGAAGTGTTGATCTGGCTCCTGAACCATAAACAATTGCCCCATAATCTAAAGTAGATCTGACTAATCCTATGTACATGGATTTGAGGGCTTTCCTATTTGCTCCCCATTCTCTTCCCACTAAACACCTCATTACATTCACCACCTTTTTACATTTGTCAACCATTTTCTGAATGTGTACTGCCCATGAGAGTCTTTCATCAAACCATATCCCTAGTAGTTTAAAGTGCTTAACCTTCTCCAACTCCTGATTATATAACTTTAATTTAACTTCTTTCCCAATTCTTTTCCTTGTAAAAATCATTGTTTTTGTTTTCTCAACTGAAAATCTAAATCCCCAACTATTTGCCCATTTCTCTACTTTTAAAATCGCTTCCTGCATTTTTTGTACAATAAACTCTACATTTCGTCCCCTCTTCCAGATTGCCCCATCATCTGCAAACAAAGAACACCCCATCCCCTGTTTCACTTCTGAAAAGACATCATTTATCATTACTGAAAATAATAATGGACTCACAATACTCCCTTGAGGTGTCCCATTCTCTACTGTAACACTTTCTGAATACTCATTCCCTACTTTAACTTGTATCTTCCTATCTTGGAGAAAATTTTGTATCCATTTGTACATCTTCCCTCTTACCCCCATTTTAAAAAGTTTAATTAGCAGCCCGTCTTTCCATAACATATCATATGCTTTTTCAATATCAAAGAAAACTGCTATCACACTTTCTTTATTACTCTGAGCTTTTCTTATTTCATGCTCTAAGCACAACACTGCATCCATAGTATTACGTCCCTTCCTAAAACCACTTTGATATTTTACTATACTCCCTTTACTCTCCAAAAAATATATTAATCTTTCATTTATCATTTTCTCCATTACTTTGCAAATACTTGATGTTAAGGAAATTGGTCTATAATTCTTTGGGTCTGAAGAATCTTTCCCTGGCTTACTTATTGGTACCACCACAGCCTCTTTCCAGTTACCTGGTAATTTCCCTTCCTCCCATACTTTGTTATACAACTCGAGCAATACCTCTTTTGATTTTTCACTAAGGTAGTTTATCATTATATAGCATATCTGATCCTTACCTGGAGCTGACTGCTTTGTTCTCTTTAAAGTTCGATTCAATTCCGCTTTAGTAAATGGTGCATCAATTACACCCTCTGTTTCCCCTTCCCAGTGCACCAAAGCCTCACTCTCCCTTATTGTCCTTTCCCTTCCCCTTTTCCCTTCCTCACTGATATTTTCTGAACTATGAATTTTTCTAAATGTTTCAACCAACATTTCAGCCTTTTCCTTATCCCTTATCGCTATTTTGTTACCCTCTTTTAACACAGGGTATCGAAACTCCTTTTTTACCCCATTCATTCTTTGAATCATTCCCCATACTCTTGATATTTCTGTTTCCCTCCCTACTGACTCGCAAAACCTTTGCCAATGATCTTTCTTTGCCCCCTTTATGATCCTTCGTACCCTGGCTTGCGATTTCTGATATTCAATAAGACTCTGATAATTATGATTCTGTTTTAACACTTTAAATGCCTTATTTCTGATTTTTATTGCCTCATCACACTCTTTTGTCCACCATGGAACCACCTTCTTTCTCCGCCAAACTCCCTTTAATTTAATAGCTTTCTTTGCAGCTTTTATAATAGCTATACAAATATATTCATTGAAACTATCAATATCTACACTTGTATCAATTAGTTCCATTTCTTTATCACTAATATACCTAAATTTATCCCACTCAGCTGTACTAAATGACCACCCCTGTGCTTTCCCTGTATCTTGGGGTTCTAGATTCAATCCCACTTCTATTATTTTTGGATAATGGTCACTTCCTATAGAGTTTTCCCTTATCACCTCCCAAGAACACATACCTGCCAGTGAATAATCGGATACTAAGGTGAGGTCTAACACTGATTCTGTCCCTGTTCTAACATGAACTCTTGTCCCTCTTCCATCATTAAGACACACCAGATTTTTGGTCTCCATTAATTCTTCTACCACCGCTCCATTACTGTCATTCTTACTGCCCCATAAGGTGTTATGTGCATTAAAATCCCCACACCATATGACTTTCCCCTCTACATAGTCTGCCAGTTCATCCAAGGCTTCTGCCGACATGTTACCTGGATTCTAAACATTTATTATTTTTATATTTCCCTCTTTTGCCCAAATTTCAATGACTATATATTCAATTTCCCTTCCTTTCCCCACCACCCTGTATTGTGTGTCTTGTTTAACAAATATTATACACCCACCACCATTCCCCCCTTCTCTATCTCTAAGGACACTATCATAACCCTTAATGGTAAAATCCAAAATTGGTTTCAGCCATGTTTCTTGAATGCACAAGATGTTTGGTGCTTTCTTACAATCTCTAATAAAACCTTTTAGCTCTTGACCGTTTGCTATTAGACTTCTAGCATTCCATTGCCAAATCATCAGTCTGTCTGTTCATTTGCCCCCCCCCTGCTTTCTTGTCGCCCTCCAGTTTTCTAGGAATATCTTCCCAGGATACCGCCCTCATTCCCAAATACTTTTCAGCCCCCTTTACAATTATTCTTATCTTCTCTGTCTTGTGTTTGACTTGATCAGTACAATTTATTATAAATGCCATAAACAAAACCAGTTTTTCAAGATCTAATGTCTCGTCTCTTTCTCGTCTTTCATTCTGTTTATCCTTAATAACGTCCTCTCTTCCTCTTTTCTCATCGTCTCTCTTCACTGCTTCTGCATAGCTCAAGTTGCTAGCTGTTTTTATTTGATGTATTTGTATTGCCCTCTGTCTAGCTTCACACCCAGCGTATGTCACCCTGTGTTGTCCCCCACAATTGCAACATTTGTCTCTTCACATTCTTCAAACCTATGATTTCCTCCACATTTGGAACATCTGTTTTCCTTTGCAAGCTGCAGCTATGTGTCCATATCTTTGGCATTTGTAGCATCTAAGTGGTGGTGGAGTATAAGACCTAACTGGGAAACTCATACACCCTATTTTAATTCTCTCTGGGAGAATAGACCCTCGAAATTCAATGAGGACTGACATGCTGTCTTGTCTTTCCCCAGTAACTGTTCTTTGCAATCTCCGAATTGAATTCACCTCTCCTCCATTCATACTCCTTTTTAGTTTCTCCAAGTCTTCATCTGTTGGAATCCCAGTTACGACTCCCCTCACCCCCATTTCTACCCCCAATACTCTTCGTTCACCCACCACCTTCTTGCATGTACTTTCCACCTGCCTAGCTTTATTTCCCTGCTCCTCTGTTTTACATATTACCAATAAGTTTCCATCCCACCATATTTTCGCCATTTCCACTTCACCAATTTTTTTCTTTAGTTCTTTCGTCAACGCTATCGGACTTAGTTTGATATTTTCATCTTCTTTCCTGAATCTCAGAATAATTTTAAACTCCCCCTCTGAGAACTTCTTCCGTATTACCCTATTCCCCTCATCTGAACTACTCCCTTCCAACCTACTGGCGTGTTTCTTCCGTTTAGCCTTCTGATTCCCATTCAGATTCCCGGTATTCCTTCCCTGATATGATCTCTGTGAATTTCCACCGCCCGCCAACTCCCATTCATTTCCTAACTCTATCTCACTATCCCCGTCATCCTGATCCCCTCACAAATCATCTTATGCCCACCGCCAGGTTCTCACGTTCAGACGAGCGTTCGGAGGACCGCTTGAAAGCAGCCCAAGCCGCGTCCTACTACGAGCTCGACCTCTTCCTCTACTCGAACACATTGACCGGATATATATGGTTCCGCCTCCTTGTTTTAATCTTTTATCCTATTTAAAGGCGATTATTTTATATTGGAATTTTTTTAATGCATGGGATTGTTTTTACTATTTATAGCACTTTATTTTTAAGGCACTTATTTATAGCACTTTTAATTTGTTTAGCGTGTTTTTAGTTGGCGGAACCACTTCCTCCGTCCCGGAAGTACTCGAAGGACATGAAGTCACATCCGGCCCCGGGGAAATCTTTCTTGTCCAAGCCAAACCCTGATGACCAAAGTAACTTATGTTACTTTAGGTCCCGTCCAGCCGGACCAGTGGCTTTAATTCTCCACTGGACGGCATTTTTAGGATAAAACTGACGTTTTAGCGAGGAACAGTCACATATTTAATTATTTATGAGTTTATTAATTTATCTATATACATATATATTTTATGTACTTTTTGTATGTGCCTTATTCTCTTATATTTTTCTTAGCATGCTTTTATATACGGTTTTGTTTATTTATGCATGTGTTTTTATGGTTGGCCACTAGAGGGAGACATTGGACTCTAAATGGCATATTTTATCGTTTTAGCACTTGACTGATTTGTTTTTTTATATAGAGCACTTATATTTAAGCACATTTTTCTATTTATATATCCTTTATGATTTTTTAAGACTTTTATTCTTATAATTGTATGTTTGTATGATTTAATATTGTGATATTCTTACTTCTTAAACTTTTAAGTCAGTTTTATCCTAATATTTTCTGACATAACCTGCTGTGCAAAATGGGAGGGACTTATTTTAACTTTTTCTTTTTGCTTTTAGATGTTTTTACTTCTTTCTTAAAAATCCCCGGGACTATTGAAAATACCACCTGTGCCAGTGTAAGGGGATCTTTGTTTTACAAAGAGCCCCGCTATATTGTCCCTACACCTAACCCTAACCCTCTAACCCGAACCCTAAGCCTAACCCTATTCCTAAACCCTAACCCTATTCCTAAACCCTAAACTCTAACCCTAATCCCCAACCCCTAACCCTAAACCCTAACCCTATTCCTAAACCTTAACCCTAAACCCTAAACCCTAACCCTCTAACCCGAACCCTAAACCCTAACCCTATTCCTAAACCCTAACCCTAACCTTAACCCTAACCCTATAACCCGAACCCTAACCCCAACCCTAAACCCTAACCCTATTCCTAAACCCTAACCCCAACCCTAAACCCTAACCCCAACCCTAAACCCTAACCCCAACCCTCTAACCCTAACCCAAATCCCCTATCCCTAATCCTAACCCCATTCCTAACCCGAACCCCATTCCTAATTTCAATTTTCCTATTCCTAACCTTATCCCTCCCCAAATCTTCACCTTCCAAAACCGACATCTTACAACAATATAGTAATTAGACAGGATGATACTATTGATCGGTTATCTTAAGAGGCAGNATCCCTCCCCAAATCTTCACCTTCCAAAACCGACATCTTACAACAATATAGTAATTAGACAGGATGATACTATTGATCGGTTATCTTAAGAGGCAGACTCCCTCCAGGGACTCGACAGGAGGGGGGAACTATATGATGAAGGGAAACATATCAAAGGATAGTCATTATCCAAATTATTCCCTATCTGAACCCCCCCTTCCTGACAAAACGATCAACCCGGAAGTGGAGTCTGCTTCGGACACCCGCATGGAACCCACAAGACACCCTAATACATTCAGAAAAATAGCGGACTGGTCATTCTGTGCCCATAAACCAGTATTGATAATGGGAGATTCTAATCTCGCACGGTTCCCCCCATTTAAGAATCCCCTGAGTATTGTTTAAATACAACTCCCCACTACCACAATTTTACCAACTTGTCTTCCTCTTTTACACCTTCACCAGCCCAGGCGGAGGTGTTGGAGAGAGGCTTGACCTTTATTTCCAGTCCTCAAAATCAGGACCGGGAGGCGTTCCAAAGGGACCTATACAAGTACCATAGAAGATTAAGACTGTTAGATTATTTGGAGTACAAAACCGCTTATCCACACTTACCTTTCACGGATCCCTCTTCCTGGACTCCTCCCTGGGAAGCTGCCCCCCCTAACATTAGGGCTCTGATCCACATGGACTTAGCCGCATTTGCTGACTATAGAATACGCCCCGCGCGCCGTCGCAACCTGGATGGGGAACACTATAAAGCCCTTAAGAAAAATAAACACGTAGTTATTAAGCCTGCAGACAAAGGATCCACAAATCATCATTATGGATAAATCACAATACCTTCTAGAAGCCTATAGACCTTTTAACAACAATAAACATTATGCTTCCATACCACACTCTATGCAATATCCGACACAACAAAACATTCTAAATATATATACTACAACAGTTAAAAGATGAAAAGTACATTAAATCCAAACAATTCACTTACCTTTCTGGACCGGATGAACAAAGGGCACCACAGCTTTATCTGTTACCTAAAACCCATAAGGCTCCAGGGAGCTGGACCATCCCCTTCCGCGTACCGCCAGCACGTTCCATTGTTAGCGACTGTGGATCGGAGTCCTACAGAATTGCAGAATTGATTGATTATTACATATACCCACTATCACAACGACACGACAGTTATGTAAAAGGCAGTCAGAGCAGGGAGGCATTCTTGTTCTCAATAGATATTACCTCCCAAACCCAATTGGGCCTGCAGACCGTAGAAAGAGGCCTTTGCGCTCATCCAGATGCCAGCCGCCCGGACCGGGCCGTCCCGCAGCTTTTGGAGCTGAGCCTCACCTGCAATGACTTTGAAATTGATGGTAAATATTATGTACAGATTCAGGGAACAGCCATGGGGAAAAAATGTGCACCAGCATATGCGAACCTAAATACGACAATGTGGGAACAATCGGCCTTCTCTAAGTGTGGATGATGTCTTTGGGATTTGGGGAGATTCCAGGGAAGAATTTTTTTATCTTTTTAAACACCCTGGCAACACATCACCCATCCATCCAACTTACTTTAATGTACAAACGGAAAGACTGGAATTTTTACATACACAGGTATTTTTTTATTCCTAATAATACAGGAAGTAAACAATTGGCGACGAGAGTGTGGTTCAAAGACACTGACACACATGCTCTTTTACATAAAACCAGTTTCCACCCTTTTAAAGGCATTATAAAATCACCATTGATACGTTTCCACCGCATATGCACTTTAACAGAGGATGTTGACAAGGCGATACGGATTTTATTTTCAGCTCCCAGACTGCGAGGTTGGGACTGGGGTGAGGAGCTCGGCCATCCGGGAGGAGCTCAGAGTAGAGCCGCTGCTCCTTCACATCGAGAGGAGCCAGTTGAGGTGGCTCGGGCATCTAGTCCGGATGCCTCCCGGGCGCCTCCCTGGTGAGGTGTTTCGGGCACGCCCAGTCGGGAGAAGGCCCCCGGGAAGACCTAGGACACGCTGGAGGGACTATGTCTCACAGCTGGCCTGGGAACGCCTTGGTGTCCTCCCGATGGAGCTGGAAGAGGTCGCTGGGGACCGGGAAGTCTGGACTTCCCTACTGAAGCTGCTGCCCCCGCGACCCGGACCCGGATAAGCGGTGGAAAATGGATGGATGGATGGACTGCGAGGTTATACAAAACGCTTCCTCGGGTATATAAAGAGGGAGGTGGAGAATTCCTTTCGCAGGACTGGGACCTATGAGAAGGGGCTGGAGGACCGCCTTCCAATCCCATTCGTCTCCAAGTTCTCCCGCTCGGCAGCGAGGTTCGGCTCCCGATTAAAAACTAACTTCCAGCAAGCGCAGGAGAATAACACGGCCTTGAGGAATTTTAAAGTAATCTCCGCTTACAAGAGAAACAAAAACATATTGGTGCATGTGTAGTAGGTTGGAAACGGTACAGGCGGAATTGTAAATTAAACAGGCACCCCACACAATTTGTGTTAACAATTGAACTTTACTAACTGCTATTTGCTGTTAATTTCACTTTGGAAGTGTAATTACATGGTTACACCAGCAGAGGGGCATAATGGTGTGGAATGATTCAATAGGGAGACTTAGCGGTTAGGTGCAGCCATGCACTGCTCATTAATAGAAGAGCTCAGGCATGAGAAGACGCTAATTCTGGATCCCTCTCTATTGTTGACAGTAATTTTTTTGGCTACACAGTGCTCTCCAGCCTGTGTACCCTTGGCTGCTGGTCCAGATTCCCCTAGATCTGGTGCCGGTAACACATGCGAAAGTAAAGAATCACTCGGTGAAACGCCAATATTTCACTCACCGTAAATTCCTCCAGAACCCCTCGGCCGGTACCAGCGCCCCCATCTGGCAGTCTTTCTCATTTAAAACCATGAATGTTGTATATGGAATCCAATGTAAAAACTGCCAAAGGATTTACATTTGGGAAACCAAAGACACAATTGAGGCGAGAATTAAACAACATGTTCATAATATCAAAAAGAGCAACAAGAATGGCCTCCTCTATGCACATTTTCAACTACATACGCTGGATGTGCTATTGTGTTTGTCTTATTTTCTCTTCTGTATGGTCCTATGTTTAATTTGGTTTTATTTTTGATGTATTTATCTTAAACATATATTATATATTTCTTTTAAATAACACATATAATTTATGTATGTATATTTTTTATATAGATTTATTAATTTTATCTAGCACTTTGTTATTTTATATATATGTGCAAGTGGTGAGGTTCTCACCTTTTAGATAAGGGGTCGGCTTTTATCCTCTGAAGAATGTTTTATGTTTTTTTATGTGGTTTAGGCAAAATGGGAAAGTCTTTTCTCTAATTTCATTTTTATTCAATTTGAAATGTATAATCTTAAAAACATTTCCGTTTTTTAGAAAAAAAATCCTTTTGAATCCCCTGTTTTAGTTAAGATGCCACCTGTGCCAGTGTAGGAGCACCCCCATTTCGCTAGGGTGCCCCCTTATCTTGTCCCTTCAACTAACCCTAACCCTAACCACCTAGAAGCTCGACAAGGCATCGCAAACAGGCTATAATAGAAATAACTAATCCCCCTAACCCTAAGCCTAGCCGTTCGGTTTGTGGTCCTAACCCTAACCAGGCTGACTGGGGCCCTAACCCTAACCACTCGGCTGGGAGCCCTAACCCTAATCATTTGGTGTGTAGCTCGAATTCCAGCCAATTCTCTTGTAGCCTGGGGGTTAGCTACTCTACTTGCAGCCCTAACCCTAACCAGTCTCCCCTTGTAATCGGAGAAGACGCATGGGGGAGACAATTTACGGTGCAAGTGGACGTACACTAGAGTGAGGGATCCAGCTGGCTGTATAATCTGAGACCCGGAAGTTTGTTCACTGTCTAATTTTCGCAAATTAGACAGCGATAATAACTACAGTAATAAAAGGAAATCCCGCCCTATTATACTCGTTTCGGAAAAATTATGTTACAGATTGATGATACTTACCTGTTGCAATGTTAACTTTCCAACTGGAATAGAAAATGACTCACCGGGAATAATATGTAAATGTAATATACAAACCCCGAACCCGATGGTGGACACTGGGTGTTAGGGTTGCTGTCAAGCTGAAGAAGGAGTCCTATCAAACATGGATGGCTTGCGGGACTCCCGAAGCAGCTGACAGGTACCGGCAGGCCAAGCCGCACGCGGCTTCAGCAGTGTTCGAGGCAAAAACTCGGGTGTGGGAGGAGTTCGGTGAGGCTATGGAGCACGACTTTCGGTCGGCCTCGAAGAGGTTCTGGCAAACCGTCCGACACTTCAGAAAGGGGAACCAGCCCCCAGTTCACACGGTTTACAGTGCGGACGGGGGCTTGCTGACCTCGACTGTGGATATAGTTGGTCGGTGGAAGGAATACTTCGAGGCCCTTCTCAATCCCACTGACATGCTTTCCATAGAGGAAGCAGAGTCTGAGCATACGTACGTGGACAGTTCTATCACCGTGGCTGAGGTAATTGGGGTAGTCAAATCACTCACCCAGTGGCAAGGCTCCGGGGGTAGACGAGTTCTGCTCGGAATTCCTCAAGGCTCTGGATGTTGGAGGACTGTGTTGGTTGACACGCCTCTACAACATTGCATGGAAGTCAGGAACAGTACCTCTGGACTGGCAGACCGGGGTGGTGGTCCCCATTTTTAAAAAGGCTGACCGGAGGGTGTGTTCCAAATATAGGGGGATCACACTCCTCAGCCTCCCTGGGAAAGTCTACTCCAGGGTGCTGGAGAGAAAGGCACGACCGTTAGTCNGGTACGACCGTTAGTCGAACCTCGGTTAGAGGAGCTGCAATGTGGTTTTCGTCCCGGTCGCGGAACACTGGACCAGCTCTACACCCTTGCAAGGGTACTCGAGGGTATGTGGGAGTTTGCCCAACCAGTCTACATGTGCTTTGTGGACCTGGAAAAGGCATTCGACCGTGTCCCTCGTGGTGTCCTGTGGGGGGTGCTCCGGGAGTACGGGATTGATGGTCCGCTTCTACGTGCCATTCGGTCCTTGTACAATCGAAGCAGGAGCCTGGTTCGCATTGCCAGCAGTAAGTCGAGCTTGTTTCCGGTGAACGTTGGCCTCCGCCAAGGCTGCCCTTTGTCACCGATTCTGTTCATAATCTTCATGGACAGAATTTCTAGGCGCAGTCAAGGTGTTGAGGGAGTCCAGCTTGGTGACCTTAGGATCTCGTCTCTGCTATTTGCAGACGATGTGGTCCTTATGGCCTCATCAGGCTGTGACCTTCAGCGTTTACTGGAGCGGTTTGCAGCTGAGTGTGAAGCTTCTGGGATGAGACTCAGCACCTCCAAATCCGAGGCCATGGTTCTCAGTCGGAAACGGGTGGACTGTACCCTCCGGGTTGGGAGTGAGGTCTTGCCTCAGGTGGAGGAGTTCAAGTATCTCGGGTTCTTGTTCACGAGTGAGGGAAGGTTGGAGCGTGAGATCGACAGACGGATCGGTGCAGCATCTGCAGTAATGCGGTCGCTGTACCGGACCGTCGTGGTGAAGAGAGAGCTGAGCCGGAAGGCAAAGCTCTCTGTTTACCGATCGATCTACGTTCCCACCCTCACCTATGGTCATGAGTTATGGGTCATGACCGAAAGAATGAGATCGCGGATACAAGCGGCGGAAATGAGTTTCCTTCGTAGGGTGGCTGGACTCACCCTAAGAGATAGGGTGAGGAGCTCGGCCATCCGGGAGGAGCTCAGAGTAGAGCCGCTGCTCCTTCACATCGAGAGGAGCCAGTTGAGGTGGCTCGGGCATCTAGTCCGGATGCCTCCCGGGCGCCTCCCTGGTGAGGTGTTTCGGGCATGCCCAGTCGGGAGAAGGCCCCCGGGAAGACCTAGGACACGCTGGAGGGACTATGTCTCACAGCTGGCCTGGGAACGCCTTGGTGTCCTCCCGATGGAGCTGGAAGAGGTCGCTGGGGACCGGGAAGTCTGGACTTCCTTACTGAAGCTGCTTCCCCCGCGACCCGGACGTGGATAAGCGGAGGAAAATGGATGGATGGATGGATGGACTTTAATTATAATAAATCTGTCTTGCGGGTCTGTGAGCGAAGCGTTTTCCTCTCCTAGGGCCTGCACCAGCTGCTGGCTAAACTCCACTGAGTCCCGAAGTGCTTGGAACTATTTGTGCATGTAGCATATGCGTTACCCAAAGCTAATAGTAAATAGGTAACAATGTGATTATAGCTAATGTTAAAGTGCATTGGGCTAGTTCAGAAGTTCTAGATATTGACTCTAGGAGTGGAGTGAGAATCAAGGACTGAGACAGTTATTGAAAGTTGCTGGTACCATATATTGAGAAGACATACAAATTCAAAAACAATACAAGTGCATACATAGTATGAAGGATGGCCATTCAGGGAGAAAATTTACATTCATAATCCGAGTTCAAGAAAACGTACATTCAACAGATTCTGCCTTAGCAGTTGCAATAATATATATGTAAACAATGGAAAAGGCTCGAGTATTTGTCTGACGTATGACCTGGAAAAACATTCGTGGCATAGAGATTGTCCATACAGTGCTGAGGTAGGTCGGACTGAGGTAGGTTGTGCAAAAGTGCAAGTGCAAGTATGAATAGGGTCCAGAATGAGTAGCCACGCGCCGTGCAGACAGACAAAATAGTTCCAAACAGGGTACAAATGTAAAGGGTGGCTACAGGAGCCTCCTACCGGCCCATCCGAGCAGGTAAGGGTCTCAATTCCGTATCCGGGCTGAGGATATACGCCAGGCTTGTTGCCTGAATTCAGTTCAGTTCATCAAGGTTCTAGCTCGCCATCCGACCTGGCCTGTACAAGAACAGGACCAAATCAATAAATCATGTGCACATCCTAATTCCATCCCGTCAATACTTAATGTATTTACAAATCCATGTACCAATATCAGTACTACATTCTGAGGAATTATATCAAAAGTCAATAACATTACCACATGTAGTTATTCATTCGATCACTCAATTATCCATGTCTCTAATAAAACAATTACATCCAAAAATAACAATACTAAGTGTATCCTTTAAAGTGCAAGAAGTGCAATATACTGAATTAGAATCAATATGGCTCCAACCACTACCAAGTTTGGGCCTTAATGTGCATCCAACTGCGACCAAAACTCATACACAGTTAGACGATAAGTTGGTAAAAACTCTATATAAATTGCACTTCACCTAGTTGAATACATTTTGATAAATAGGCATAAAAGACAAGGCTAACCGCTCCATTCAAATCAATGGACGCAGCTAGGCTAGGCTAACTCATGCGTTTGAATGGGAGGCTAAGCTACATGTTAGCACAACTTACCAATTCGGGTTTGAATACATGCTCGCACTCTACTGTAGTGGTCGGGATCCAATAGTTAGCTCCTGTAGCTTCTGCCCTGGAATCCCATGCCTCGCGCTGACCAACACGTCTAACTTCCTGTTTATATACACTACCTGATTGGCGGCGCTGCGGTCACACGACTACGTCACTAACGCGATGACGTCGGCAGTGCTCTGAAAATAAGAGAACGGCGCTGGAACAGAATTTTCACACCTGGGTTACATGCATGATCTCCAGCAAGTTAAAACGAGCATCAAGACTGGACAGTTTGTTATCGATGGACATAAGTATGTCCGCCGAGTCTTTCCCGGGTGGAGAAGCCGTCCCAGGTGAGTCCTCGTTCCTGGATCTCTTTGCCGCCGCTACGTACCTCCTTTTTTTATTCTATTCCACTCCACTCCACGATGGCGAGCGTCTGGTGGCCGGGCCTGCACCCATGGGGCCCGGTCGGCCACAGCCTGAAAAGGTAACATGAGCTCACCACTCGTGGGAGAGGCCAAAGGGGTCGGGTGCAAAGACAGCTGGGTGGCGGCCAGAGGCAGAGGCCTTGGCGGTCCAATCCTCGGCTACAGAAGCTAGTTCTTGATACGTGGACTGTCACCTCTCTGGCGGGGAAGGAGCCTGAGCTGATGCGTGAGGTGGAGAAATTCCGGCTATATATATATATATATAGTCGGACTAACCTCAACGCACAGCAAGGGCTCTGGAACCAGTCCTCTTGAGAGGGGCTGGACTTCATTCCACTCTGGTTTTGCCGGCAATGAAAGGCGACATGGATGGAATGTGGTCCAACACTCAGTATAAATTCCATACCAAACTGAAGAGGAAGAATCCTCTAGCTAACAAGCAAGTATGCCAATGAAAATACAAACCCATATCCTATGAAAAATTGCATATTTCAGGACGTCCACACGGACTTTTCTAACAGAGCGTGCATGCTCAGCGTCGCATGACGTCATCCGTGCGCCCCAGTCAACAGGCATGACGAATCGACTTACGACAAATTAAACTTTTGTTGTATTTATCATTAAAAAAGCTAAAAAACACACATCCATATAAAACCTGCTGTCACGGCCCGTTTGATGAGGTGTGGTCCCAAGATGCAGACACAGGAAGAGGTTGAGAGCCAAGTAAATTTAATCCACAAAAAAGGAGTGCTCAAGGGATACCAAACAAGAACTTAAGGTGACGGTGCTAACAAAAAGGGGCACCGCGAGGCAACATAGTGTTGGCTCGGCAAACATGGCGGGGAGATATTCCCACCTGAGCTGGACGGGCTACTTGAGTGTTGAACAGCTGGAAAGGTTAATGGGCTCGGCAAGCTGCAGCTGACCTGGACAAAAAGGTGTGTGGTAACAAGGTATACGCGAGCATGGGAACTGACAGGCAACATTGGCAATAATCCAGCACTGGCCGGCTGCAACTGAGGTGACTATAAGGGCAATCACTAATGAGGGTCAGCTGCAAGAGTGGAATTGCTCCGCCCAGCTCAGGAGGAGTCAGCATCTGAAACGATCAACAAAGGTGGAGTCAGCACAAACCCAAAACACGAATAAGGAAGACAAAACCAATAAAAACCTGACCTGTGTCACAGGAGAGTGTGACACCTGCAGCGCTTAAATCCAAATGCTTAATTTCCTAGTATCCAATAAATCGATTCAGTACCTTTGAACTGAAGTTTGATCGATGCATGTCGTCTGGAATGGCAATTTGGCGAACACACATCAATGTAGTTGGATCATAGGAATATAAATCGATACATCAATCAAGTGAATGAATCGTTACATCCCTTCTATTAATATATACCCTGTGGAAAGGAAGGTGAGTTCCAGCAAACAGCTATTGTTTGCTGTATTCTAGCACAGCCTGTAATTAGAGTCAAAAAGGTGAAATGGATTCTGGCAGTTTGCTCAAATGCTCTCAGAATCAGAAAAACTTTATTGCCATTGTAAGTGAACAATTCACAAACTAGGAACTTTCTTTGGCGACTCAGTGCGACGTAGAATTCTAAGTAAACATAGAGCATTAAACAAACATAGAACTAACTAAACATAGAACCCTGAGTAAAAAGTTGAAATCCCAGATAAGTAAAGGCATGAGGGTGTTTTTAGTGCAGGTATTATAAGGTGCCAAAAATACTGGTTATAAAGTGAGCATAGTGCAAATGTTATAAAGTATTCATGAGTTCAACAGCAGCAGGAAAGAAACTGTTCTTGTGGCGAGAGGTTCTGGTCCGAATGGACCGTAACCTTCTGCCAGAGGGGAGTGGCTCAAATAGTCCATGTCCAGGGTGGGAAGAGTCAGCAAGTATCCGGCCTGCTCGCCCCCGAGTTCTGGAGACGTACAGGTCCTGGAAAGAGGGAAGGCTGCAGCCGATCACTTTCTCACCGGAGCGCACGATGCGCTGCAGTCTGTCAGTCTGTCAGTCTTAATCAGTTTCCCTGGGTCGTGGCTGGAGGTGCAGCTGTTGGTGTACAGGGAGAAGAGCAGGGGGGAAAGTACACAGCCCTGTGGGGATCCTGTGCTGATAGTCCGAGTGTCCGAGACATTCTTCCCCAGCTGCACACGCTACCTTTCTGTCCGTCAGGAAGTCAGTGATCCACCTGCAGGTGGAGTCAGCACGTTGAGCTGGGCGAGCTTGTCCTGGAGCAGAGCATGGAGGATGGTGTTGAATGCAGAGCTGAAGTCCACAAACAGGATCCTGGCGTAGGTTCCTGGGGAGTCCAGATGCTGCAGGATGTAGTGGAGGGCCAGGTTGATGGCGTCATCTACAGACCGGTTGGCTCCGTAGGCGAACTGCAGAAGGTCCAGGAGGGGGGAGGTAAAGGACTTGAGATGAGGCAGAACCAGGCGCTCAAATGACTTCATGACCACAGATGTCAGTGCCACAGGTCTGTAGTCGTTGAGTTCAGTGATCCTGGCCTTCTTGGGGACGGGAACAATGGTGGACAGCTTGAAGCAGGCTGGGACATGGCATGACTCCAAGGAGATGTTGAAGATGTCCGTGAAGACAGGCGCCAGCTCTACCGCACAGTGTCTCAGGGTGGAAGGAGAGACACCATCCGGCTCCATTGAGAGACTCCATCTTTCAATGTTGATAACTGTATCAGAGGTTGGAAACATTGCTCCTGTAGGTTGAGTTTTACCATGCATGACAGAGTATTTAGCCTGTGTTTAGTTAACAGGCTGATTGCCAAACTACACTTTATTACAAAATAGGAAGGATAACAACATAACAACACTGTCATACGGTGCAATGGTTGCTATTAAATTGGGCCACAAGTAATGTAAACACTGTGTTGTTATTGGACACAGAAGGGGCTTGGAAGTGATGTTTATTCCTCTCAACCAGGATATTTTTTTTTTTCTACAGAGCTCCTCACAGGACACAGACAAATAAAACAACCATGAGTGGGGGAAAAAAGATATCTCGAGTGATCTAACGCAATACATTTGCAAAATCTATCGAAGGTTTTGCATTATCTCGCAAAAGGAAATACATTGATTAGCCATACATCAGATTCTTTCACCTCTGTGCACTGCCTGTCCTGTAAGTATGCAGTCATACCAGAAACTCAACAAATGTGCTGCTCATAATTTGAAGTTTCAACGCAAGCATCTCCATAGGTGGAGAGCACTTTATTTAATCTGCACGGATGTAGAGGGGGGTGGTCACGTGGGCACAGGTGGATCTGTACGCTTCTTTATGGATTCATATACACAAACGACTGCACCTCAGGCGACCCGGTTGCGAAACTGCTGAAATTTGCAGATGACACCAATGTCACCGGCCTCATCAGCGCTGGTGACAAATCTGCTTTTAGATACGAGGTGGTACAGCTGGTGTCCTGGTGCTATCAGAATAACCTGGAACTAAACCCGCTTAAAACTGTGGAGATGGTAGTGGTGGACTTCGGGCATTCACGCTACCCCAACTTGCCCAAGGAACTGCTAAGAACCTTCTAAAAAGCAATGATACAGTCTGTTCTCTGCTCTTTCTTTACAGTTGGGTTTGGCTCCATCACCAAACTGGACCACTCACAGCACGCTGTTCCAATTCCTCCCCTCTGGTAATACAGAGCACTCCTTGCCAAAACATCCAGACTCAATAACGGTTTCCTTTCCTTTGGTTGCCAAGCATTTGAACACTCGGGCTCCTGTTATGATCGTTTTGCATTGTTTCTCATTCTGTTGCTTCCCACTGCGCTTTTTGTTGTTTTTCTCTCTTGCAAACATAGAGGTTAGGCAGTGCAATTAGACAGGCACAGTTGTAGCCCATCAGCGATTCCTTTTTATCAATTTAGCTGCTGCAGGAAGTTGCTGGATTAGTCCCCTTTTTGGACGCTGTCTTATAGACCTTGACTCCTTGTTGTTGTGTGCCAAAATGAAAGAGAGAATCAATAATACACAAATATACAAATGTATTCAAATTCTTTTTCCATTTTGTCTTTGATTTTCTTTATTGCCTTTGTTTTTTTACATTTTGTCGTTATTTCTGCTTTGTCTTTGTCCTTTACATTTGCCATTTCTAATTGCATTTACTGGATACCTAAAGCTGGCGACCAAAAGCAAAGGCAAATGAAGGACCCGCCCACTTGTCCCATTCAGCCTGACGTTTGCACAAAGTATGTCCATGGTGGAGTGATAATGATGTTACTTCCGTGACATTTCTTCTGGTCAAGAGCTACGTTTAAACATATCCACTGCAAAGAGGAGTTTTGTGATTAGGTATGGACTAGTTACTACTTTTTGTCGCCGGTAAGCTGGTAAATGCAATGTGAAAAACAAATGGAAAAGACAAAGACAAAACAGGAAAAATCAAAATGGAAAAAACAGAGACAATACAGACAAAGCAATGACAAAATGGAAAAAGGAAAGACCACATGAAAACCACTTGCGGAGCGCCCAAGCCCACAAGTGTGCTTCAACAAAAGGCAATGTGGCCAGTGTGTTTTAGAATTGCCGGACCACCAAGTCATGAAAAGACTGTGTAGTCGCCTGTCAGAAGGGAGAGGGTCAAACAATGTGTGTCCAGGGTAGGACGGGTCAGCTGTGATTTGACTGGCATGCCTTTGAATTTTGACAGGTGTCCTGGAGAGATGGAAGACTGTGGCTAATCACCTTCACCTTCTCATTGTGCGTGTCCCCGGCAGGGGCCCCACTGTAGCACGCAGTGATGGCGAAGGTGAGGATGGACTCCTGTAGAACTGCATCAGCATCTTGGTTGGCAACTTGAGTTTCCTCTGCTGGGCCTGTTAGATGAGGTCTAACTTGAGATCCAGGGTTATGGTGGTGCCCAGTAAGCGAAAGGAGATTGGATAGTTCGTCGGAGTGAGAGGACACAGAATAAGTCCTAAGAGCGGTCAACTCCAGACTGTTGTAGCTGCAGCAGGACATCAGCTATCCCTCTTGTAGGCAGACTAATAACCAACAGATGAGCTGATGAGGGCAGTATCGTCCTCAAACATAATTTTTACAAACTAATGGCTGGAGATGAAGTAGGTGCTCATCAGACTGGTGGAGAAAGATGGAATCCCCGACAAATACATACTGTAAACTTTAAATTAAGTTTAAATCTACAACAGCAGATGGATGTACACTATGAAAAATGTAGTTCAAAATTGTAAACGCAATTCCCACAAGCAACCACAGTACCGTTAGCGAAAGACGGCAGGCCACACACACAGGCACCATCAGGCTTCCCCACCGTTTGTGGAAAACCGAAGAAAAAGGTTCTGCAGATAACTAGATGGTGTTTAAAACTTGCTCACAGCAGCATATGACCGAAGGGGATGCACAACAACTTAAAAACATGCGTAACGACATGCAACACACAACTAGAGTGAGTGACCGAGGCCCATCTGCAGCACCATCTTGGACACATATATACTGCTCAAGTTTGAAAATGATTGCTGAGGAAACAAATACTAGACAAAGACACATTTTTAATGCAGACAGGTTGACTTTTATTGACCAGAGAGATTATCTTCAAATGGGTTTGACTACTGACGAATAGAGAACAATGTCAAGGTAAAAGAAAATAGGTCTTCATAGTAAACCCTGAGATACAAATGCACCACTAAAGGTTGAGACTGTCAGAGTAGACAAATGCATTGTCATTTTAGAAATCATAGTAAGAAGTCTGATTAGCGTCGTCCGCAGCAGCGGGTACCTCTGAGGCAGACATGTGGCACCTTCATGGTGCAGTCCTTAACAAACCATTCACCTAGAATCAGGAAGAAAGGTTTTAAGAATGTCATTAGACTCAACGATAGGTAAAACAGTCTTATACTTTTACCTCCTGCAGTAATCCCCGCACAGGCGCCACGATCACCAGGCTTCCCGCCGCCAAACTTTTCAAAATCAAAGCTGGTGCCATCAATCCACTGAAAATCTCTATGCTTCAAGTCACACACACATGAGTCGTTCTGAAAGAGAACACCCAAACACGATGATGATGACATTATTACATGGTGCAACATCATCATGAAATAAGTGCTGATGTTCGAGGTCATATTAGACTCTGAGCTAGGAGCGTTTGAACCGAGCAGAAAAGTCGATTTTTTGCAAATTTGAACTGAAGTCATCTCAGTGCATATGTTACAAATGCCAACCTCTAGGTGGAGGTAGATGATATGGTCTACCTTCCTTTAAGATGAAACGATTAAGTCTACAGGACTCATTCATTTTTTTTATGGACAATTAATACTTCTACTAAGCACAAGAAAATGTTGCTACCCCAAAATGTTTAATCCTAGCAGTATCAGTGAGTCCAATCCAGGCAAACTCTGCATGCCCATTTTCAAGCAGTCCTTGGACAACCATATTCTCCAGGTTGCTGTGGATGGAGACCAAATTCCCTCCGAGCTTGTTGCAGACACTCTGATGGGAGAAACAGAATGAAAAGATACGTTAAGGCAAAGAGGTGGTTAACAGATTCTAATGCCAGTCAACTGGTTTCGGGCCACGTCACAACTGCCGGGAAAATTTGCCGCGTACCTTGGCACCTTCAAAAGTCTCGGCCTCATGTTTTAAGATGTAACAGTGATCGTTCAAGTGAGTCCAGCCCTTTGGACAGCAGGCCCCTGCAGCACAAATGTAATTTTAGCTCGAAAATCAGACCCCCAGAAACTGCGAATTGGAAAAATGTCATCAAGTCATAGCTACCAACCGTATTTGCCATGTTCAGACGAAGGCCACTGTGAAGGAGAAAAGCACTGTGTTCAAATCTGACTGCTGAGCACAAATATGAAGAGATGAATACATGAAAACTTGAATCGAGACGATTGGAATTATTCTTGGCTGTTGGAGACATGTGGCTTGTAACTCCAAGGTACACTCTACAACCTCTACAACCTCCAGTAACCTCTTCTGGTCCAGAAAGAGATGATCGATGGTTTGAAAGCGAAGTGAAGCAAGCCGTCTCTGTCAAACCACTAAGGGGGTTTGGAAGCATCTTACAACATCCTAACATATTTCCTCAGAAGAATGTCTCACAACATGAGGAGAGCGGTCACTAAGAATCCCTTTGCCAGACAATTGAACTGTTATTCGAAATGGACAACCAGCAGTCACACCTGGTAACAAGGAACTGAAGTGTGACCACCTGGGACATATGGCAACCAGCATTTACAACCCTTTCGGGATAAAGGTAAAGTCAAGGTATCTTCTTTTCATCACAACCTGGATGACTGGGAAGCTACATGTTTCTATCTACAAGGCAGCAGGTGAGAATTGGACTTACAGCAGTTCCAGTCTGCAGTCCACCGATTCCACACAGGAGGAAGAGCACACGAGGAGCAAGTGCCATCTGCACAACGATAAACAAAAACTGTTACATTAAAAATGTCACATGAAATGAAGGCAGAAAAGTAGGATGTCAAGTCGTCGTGTTACCTTTGCAGTGATGATGCTTGATGCTGAGCACAACTGAGAGCCATCCTTTTTTATATGCTTGCTTGACAGTCCTGGAATGTTGATTATATCCCTCGCTGCAATGTAACATGACACATCATAACAACACTGACTCGGATCATTTCTCTAAAAGGACAGATTTATGAATGCAAATGTCACATAGACAATGGGGAGTGACAATGGTTGAGAATGATGAACAATTTGCACGGATGTGTCATTAATTAGGATGATTATGTAGTTGCTAGTTGCTTTGATTCATTCCAGAAATGTCATCTTTTGAAATTCAGAGAGGATGTGGTCAGCGGACCGACCCAAGTGCTTTGGACTCATATGGTCAAAACCAGGTAGCATGTCATTAACTGTAGAACCACTACTCTAACTCAGTGCTTCTCAAATAGTGGGGCAGGCCCCAAGTGTCTGCCGGGGGGTCTTTTACTGTTAGTGCAGACCTGCCAACATGTCCAAATTTATCACACTCAACATACAATTTGACTCTTGAAGATGTTTATGTGCTTCACAGCTCTCCATTTTGTTGCATTTTTCTGGTACAGTACAGACAAATAGTAGTTCAAATAGGGGGAAACCATTTTTGTCCCATGGGGGGGGCATGAAAAAAAGCAACTGAGAACCACTGCCCTAACTGCATTTTGTGCATGCATTAACCCTGTGAAAAGTGCAAGAGATCTGGTCCTTGTCTACAAATCAACTTTTCTTTCAACTTCCTGTTCCTGTTTGAGCTGTTTGCTAACGGTAAAAAGACCAACAACCCGGGTACTCCCAAACGCCGAGGATCTACAGCTTTCGGACACTCCAACGACTCATCGTCACTCGGCATTGACAGGTAGAACGCTGGATAAAGCCAACGGCCTACAGCTCGGCTGTCCCGAAGAGGCTTTAATTGGAGGTAAAGACGTTATTTTGATAAACATTTGTAAATACAGTTGTCCCTTAAAATATTGTGGTTTGATTATCACTCCCTCCCTTTTTCAGAAATGAATTACTTAATTCATGTTTGCTGGTTGGTGATACACCACGGTCTCTGGTCGTCAATACATATAGAAATACAAGCGATATGTAGTATTCTGATCACTAGGCTTCAGTAATGACACAAAACAGTGAGACACTACCTCACTTTTTTTTTTCATCATGTCCAGCATCATAACAGCTGAATGGGAGTCAAGCTGCCTTTAAGTGCTGAGCAAAATTGCTTTGCCAAGGGAAAACTTCATAATCCAAATGTGTCTCCCTTGACATTTGGAGCCACATTTTGATGCCGGACCTGACCTGAAAAGGGACGGGTGGGGGTAGATAAGAAAGGGTGCAGAACAACCTCACAGACATATTTCAACAATATTATAAACAAACACGATAATCACAATTTCAGCAACAACCAGAACAGTCACAAAGCAAAATGAGCAAAAATACAGGAAAAGAAAGAAAAAAACATAAAATAAATAATAATAAAAATATTAAATATAAAATATATTAAATGTATTTAATATATAAATAAATATTAAATATATATACATATATATATACCATATATATATACCACCAACTAAGAGTGCTATGAGTGTTACCTCACATTACTTAAAACTGCATGAACTCATGAAGTCAGCCGGGGCATGTTCCACATGATAGGGTGAAAAACAAGTTCTTGTGTGGGCATTTATTATTATTATAATTTTTTGGGACGAGCTCTGTCACAGCTAACTTGAGGGAATCGAGCCGTCAGTTTATTTAGGTAGGTGACTTGAGTAAGTGAAAGCAATAGCGTTTAACCATCACACATACAGTATCAGACAAGCTAATACGTTTGTTCTGTTCGTTATTCTGTTGTTTCACAAAAGAACATTTTTGCAGCCATCTTTCAATCAGCAGCACAGGTCACGTAGACACGCAGAAAGTTGCACCTTTCACCAGCTCATTCAAGCTGATGAAAGGTGTAAGGGAAATTACGGTAACAGAAACAAAGAGTTGAAAACTGAGGCCGCAGAGTTTGATTATTTCATGCCATTTGCCTGGGCGTGTCATTAGTTTGGCAAATTATGTTGTTTTCCCGGATTTAAACCGGAGCGTGAAGACATCACACGATAGTGTACCTTGTATTTCTAGTCGCAGGCCCAGATTAATGAAGATGCTTGCAGCAAGAAGGACATCCAGCAATTCATACCTTGAACTGCACTTGAGAGCTGCACAGCATACAAGCTTGAGTTGAGTCTTAGTGGTATTGAGGATCTGCCAAATGATTGGCTAAACACAGCAATGGATATCAAGGAACCAGGAAGGAAGGTGTTTTGTGTGTCGTCTCGACAAAGAGACTTGGTGGTGGAACAAAGAGACCCAAGAATGTACATCTTGAAAAAGGCAAGAAAGGAAGAATTGGGATAGACCAAAGTAGACAGGGGTGTAAAGATATGAGACTTAGGATGAAGATTGCAGTGGCAAAGCTAAACCAGAGGCCTTTTGATGGGTTATACCATATGAGACTAGACGGGAAGGAAGGAGAAAAAGACCAAAGATGAGAGAACCAATACAAACTGGTGAGAGCGAGAGAAAGGTGCAAGTTGTGAAACCGGGGATGGTCGAGCGTCAGTGAGACTGAAATGAAAGCAGCTCTAAAGAGGATGAATAATGAGAAGGCAGTCGGGCCTGATGACATACCTGTGGAGGAATGAAAAGGTTTACGTGAGACAGCAGTGGCATTTTTAGCAAGATTGTTCAGTAATGTCTTAGACAAAGAGAAGCCTGACGAATGGAGGAACTGTCATCCGCTTATCCGTCATTGTCTCTAACAGACTGAGGGCAAATCATCTTACTTGTTTCCAAAAGGCATAACCGGGGATGGTCCATGGAGGGCAGGGAAGTGTGACGAGGACCGGGATTCCAGTACCTCATGCATAAATTTGCTTAGGAGCTTGGCTATGGAACCCATACTTTGTATTATGCAGATTGTAAGAACGCAATTACACATGTTAGAACTGTTATTCTGAATTGCTGCAGATGGACATGCTAAAATATGACACATTTTTGCTGCAGACCGGTTCCTAAATGTCAAGACAAGAAAGTTCTGACTGGCTGTTGGCATTGACATCTGAACAGTGTAAGAGAAATAAAGACCGCTCGATAGTAAGCCCAGAGATACAAACACACCACAAAAGTTGGATATTGTCTGAGTCAAGTCATTGTGATGAGAGAAAGACATTGTTACAGAAGATGATGGTGAAAGGTTTGATCAGTGGCTGCCACAGTAGTACGCATGTCTGATGCCAACATAGGGCTGATAGACGGTGCAGTCGTAATCAAAATGTTTGATCTGTGAAGAAAAAACGATGTTTTGAAACCATGTTCAGTCATTCTTTGAGTTGAATTCAAGGATTATACACAGCAGGGCCATCAGGCTTTCCTTGGACAAAATGATCAAAATCAAAATCTGTGCCATGAGTCCTTCTTGGAAGACAAAGTCACATTTGAATGAGTCTCTCCTAAACAGGCAACCTGACACAACACAGAATAGTGCATGTTGATGTTTAAACATTATTAACATGGTCCGACATCATCATGAAATCTTTGCTGCTCTGTCAAGTCATTCTAGATTCTGAGTTTAGGTGGTCCTTAAAAATATTTCATTTTACAAACTAACTAACGTCCTTCCAATGAATATGCAACAAATGCCAACCCCTAGGTAGAGTCAGAGGAAGTTTTACAGGGCACTGTTTTCCTGCTATAACTTGGTTCATTTTTCATTTATTTTTGTCAAATAAAAACTTCGAGGTAAAGGTGGAGGAGTAAGTAACTCGGGGGATTGTTCATGAGTGAAGGATGGAATGCGAGATGGACAGGAGGACTGGTGCGGCGTCTGCAGTGATGCGGACGCCCCATCGGTCCGTTGTGGTGAAGAGGGAGCAGAGCCGAAAGGAAAATCTCTAAATTTACCAGTCAATCTACGTTTCTACCCTCACCTATGGTCATGAGCTTTGGGTAGTGACCGAATAGACGGTCAAAGCGGCCAAAATGTTCTTTTCTACTTAGGGTGGCTGGGCTCTTCCTTAGAGATAGGGTGGGAACCACTGTCGTAGACAGAGACTCGTAGTAGAACACTGCTTTAAAGGCACTGTTCCCTTGTGGTTGAGGAAGCTCTTCATCTTTGCTCCTCCGTGTTGAGAGGAGCCAGATGAGGCGGCTCGGGCATCTGGGTAGGATGCCTCCTGGACGTCTCACCGGGCAGGTGCTCAGGGCACGGCCGACGGGGAGGAGGTCTCGGGGAAGACGTAGGACACATTGGGGAGACTCTGTCTTTCAACAGACCTGGGAAAGCCTCGGGATCCGCCGGGACGAGCTGGACGAAGTCTGGGCTTGCCTGCTTAGGGTGCTGCCTCCGCGACCCGACCTCGGATAAGCGGAGGAAAATGAATGGATGCATGGAAAAACCTCTAAGTACAACTGAGCATTAAGGCCACATTGAAAAAAAACCTTATATTCCGAGAATAAAGTAAAAATATACTGAGAATAAAGTCAGAAAGTTACGAGAATACAGTCTTAATATTACGTGTCATTGGCCAAAGGTCATAAATAGGGAATCCGTTTATGTGGAAGGGGTGGGGTAAGGAAGGCGGAAGGGCTAGACGTGCAAATCTGTTTCAACTTAACTGCTCTGTTTGGCTGAAGTTAATAGGAAAATTTCCTTCCTTCCTTCCTGAAGAGCCACGGTCTGTTTCTGACACGTATGACACATAATATTTTATTGTCATAAATTTACAACTTTGTTTTGTAAATTTCTGAAAATTTGCAACGATTTTGGCCCACTCCTCTTTGCAGATCCTCTCCAAGTCATTCATGTTTCATGGCTGATGTTTGGCAACTCGAACCTTCAGCTCCCTCCACAGATTTTCTATGGGTTTACGGTCTGGAGACTGACTAGGCCACTCCATGACCTTAATATGCTTCTTCTGGAGCCAATCTTTTGTTGCCCTGGCCTTGTGTTTTGGATCATTGTCATGCTGGAATACCCAACCACGACCCATCTCACCCAACACTTGACGGTACATGGCCCCATCCCAGCATAATGTTTCCACCTCCATATTTGACAGTATGGATGGTGTTTTTGGAGTCTTAGGCAGCATTCCTCCTCCGCCAAATACGGCGAGTTGAGTTTATGCCAAAGAGCTCAATTATGGGCTCATCTGACCACAACACTTTCACCCAGTCTTTCTCTGAATCAGTCAGATGTTCAGTGGCAAACTTCAAACGGGCCTGTAGATGGACTTTCTTGAGCAGGGGGACCTTGCGGGGACAGCAGGATTTCAGTCCTTCACGGCGTAGTCTGTTACCAACTGTTTTTGTGGTGACTATGGTACCAGCTGCCTTGAGATCATTGACAAGTTCATCCCGGGTGGGTCTGGGCTGATTCCTCACCGTTCTCATTATCATTGAAACTCCACGAGGTGAGATCTTGCATGGAGCTTCAGGCCAAGGGAGATTGGCAGTTAATTTATGTTTCTTCCATTTGCGAATAATTGCACTAACTGTTGTCACCAAATGGCGATGGTCTTGTAGCCCATTTCAGCCTTGTGTAGGTCCACAATCTTGTCCCTGACATCCTTGAAAAGCTCTTTGGTCTTGGCGATGGTGCAGAGTTTGGCATTTGGATTGATTGATTGCTTCTGTTGCCAGGTCTCTTTTATACAGGTAACAAGCTGAGAGGGCTGCCAATGTCAGCTCGTTACCTGTATAAGATCCACTTGGGAGCTAGAGATCTTGCTGACGGATAGAGTATAAAATACTTATTATTATTATTTTCATTCATGGAAATGAAAATAATTTATTACTCTTTTTTAAACCTCCTCCCTGAGTCACCACCTTATGTCACCAATGATCCTAGGAGCTAAGTTGTCGGGGGCTGTCATGCCCCTGGGGTCACCCATGACAAACAGGTCCTAGGGGAGGGACCAGACAAGAGTGGCTCAAAAGACCCTAATGATGAATGATACAATTGGACTTCGTTTTCCCTCCCCCCTCTGGAGCCAGGGCCGGAGGCTGGGCACGATGGCGAGCGTCTGGTGGCCGGGCCTGAACCCATGGGGCCCGGTCGGGCACAGCCCGAAAAAGTAACGTGGGTCCCCCCTCCCACGAGTGGTGAGCTCATGGGAGGGGGGACCCACGTTACTTTTTCGTTACTGCCACGTTACTGCCAAAGGGGTCGCGTGCAAAGAGAGCTGGGTGGCGGCCGGAGGCAGAGGCCTTGGCGGTCCGATCCTCGGCTACAGAAGCTAGTTGTTGGTACGTGGAATGTCACCTCGCTGGCGGAGAAGGAGTCTGAGCTGCTGCGTGAAGTGGAGAAATTCCGGCTAGATATAGTCGGACTCACCTCAGCACACGGCAAGGGCTCTGGAACCAGTCCTCTCGAGAGGGGCTGGACTTCATTCCACTCTGGTGTTGCCAGCAGTGAGAGGCGACGAGCAGGGGTGGCAGCGGACATTGCATCCGAGTGGGCGATGTTTCGTGCCTCCATTGTCGATGCGGCCGATCGGAGCTGTGGCTGTAAGGTGGTCGGTGCCTGTCGTGGCGGTAATCCCAGAACCCGTTGGTGGACACCAGTGGTGAGGGATGCCGTCAAGCTGAAGAAAGAGTCCTATCAGGCCGTCTTAGCCCATGGCACTCTGGAGGCAGCTGACAGGTACCGGAAGGCCAAGCGATCTGCAGCTCTGGCGGTCGCTGAGGCAAAAACCCGGACATGGGAGGAGTTCGGAGAGGCCATGGAAAACGACTTCCGGATGGCTTCAAATAGATTCTGGACCACCATATGCCGTCTCCGGCGCGGAAGCAGTGCACAGTCAACACCGTGTATGGTGTGGACGGTGTGCTGCTGAACTCGACCTGAGATATTGTGGACCGTTGGAGGGAATACTTTGAAGACGTTCTCAATCCCACCGACACGCCTTCCAACATGGAAGCAGTGCCTGGGGACTCTGAGTCGGGTTCGCCTATCTCTGGGGCTGAGGTCACCGAGGTGTTCAAAAAACTCCTTGGTGCAAGGCCCCGGGGGTGGATGAGATCCGGCCGGAGTTCCTTAAGGTGCTGGATGCTGTGGGCGTGTCTTGAATGACACGACTCTGCAGCATTGCGGGCACGTCGGGGTCGGTGCCCCTGGACTGGCAGACCTGGGTGGTTGTCCCGCTTTTTAAGAAGGGGGACCGGAGGGTGTGTTCTAACTATCGTGGGATCACACTCCTTAGCCTCCCCGGTAAGATCTATTCAGGTGTTCTGGAGAGGAGGATCCGCCGGATAGTCGTGGAACTGTGGACCAGCTCTATACTCTCGGCAGGGTCCTTGAGGGTGCATGGGAGTTTGCCCAACCAGTCTACATGTGTTTTGTGGACTTAGAGAAGGCATTTGACCGTGTTCCTCGGGGATTACTGTGGGGAGTGCTTCGGGAATATGGGGTATCGGACCACCTAATCCAGGCGGTTCGTTCCCTGTATGACCGGTCGATCTACGTTCCTACCCTCACCTATGGTCATGAGCTTTGGGTAGTGACCAAAAGGACAAAATCGCGGGTACGAGCGGCCTAAAAGAGTTTTCTCCGCAGGGTGGCTGAGCTCTCCCTTAGAGATAGGGTGAGAAGCACTGTCATCCGGGAGAGACTCGGAGTAAAACCGCTGCTCCTCCGCATTGAGAGGAGCCAGATGAGGTGCCTCGGGCATCTGATTAGGATGCCTCCTGAACGCCTTCTTGGGGAGGTGTTCAGGGCACGTCCAACCGGTAGGAGCCCTCAGGGAAGACCCAGGACACGTTGGAGAGACGCCTCGGCATCCGCTGGGAAGAGCTCGACGAAGTGGCCGGGGAGAGGGATCTCTGGGCTTCCCTGCTTAGGTTGCTGCCACCGCGACCCGACCTCGGATAAGCGGAAGAAAATGGATGGATGGATGGACTCTATTTGAAACGCATTTTTCTGGATTTTTTTTGTCATTGTTGTCTCTCAGTGTTGAAATAAAGCTACCATTGAAATTATAGACTGATCATTTCTTTGTTAGTGGGCAAACTTACAAAATCAGCTGGCGTTCAAATAGTGTTTTCCCTAACTGTATCGATAAGTCAAAATTGTAAATCAGCGGATTAAATTTGGACTTACAGCTCCATTTAACACTCCACTGATCCCACAAAGGAAAAAGAACATGCGCAGAGCAAATGCCATCGGTGCAATGACAGACAAGTACAGTTTTATTAAAAGTTCCTGTGAAATGCAGTTTGAAAAGCATTTCAATTGGTGTGATAACAAAACAGACATCCCTATATATCGGAATTTGACGGTATATAAATATAATAATATTTAAATATTGACCATTTCACTCACATCAATGACACATCCCAACAGCGCAGACGCATTGGTTAATTTCTCTAAAAGCATTTACGAGACTGAAACAAACAAATGCCGAGGTTTCGCAAACACCGCGGCGCCGGCCGGGAATCGGTATCAACTGATCTAAGCTGGTGGAAGGTGTGAGGAAAATGAACGTCACAAAAACAAACAGTTGAAAAGCAAGCAAGTCACGGAGGCTGATGTTTCCGGACCATTAACCAGCATGTGTCACTGTTTAGGACCATTAGGTTGTTGTCTCTTGCTTTGATTAGTTACAGAAATGCCATATCTGCCAGTCATAATTGGGGAAGGTGGTGTCAGGTGATGTTGCTGGGTTTTTTCCTCTAACCCAGATTCTTGATGTCTTGATGAAGTGCCATGTTTTCTCTTTCATATTCTTCATGTTAATCCTGGACCTTGTTGATTTCATTTCTCGCTCTGGAGATGGTCAAAATACACTTCTCTGTAGAGTTGCACAAAGTTGCACAAAACACTTTAAGATGGTACTGAATTTGTCAACTTTAGTGGAAATGGCATCACCGCCGTCTTTCTCCGGGTGATTGATGTCCTGTATCTTTGTTCACAACCCTATAGAAAAAAGTATGGGTAAGGAATATCTGGTGAAAGATGTGACCAGGAAATTGGGACACCCCTTCCAATCCATCAGCAAGTAAATGTTTCATTAAAAAATATGGAATGTGATTAAAAACTTTGAGTACATGGCACAGATCTGATTAACGTATCATCAATTGCTTTCGAGCGCCAGGAGAGGTACGCCACCATATGTGAATGGATTGCGGATGCCTGGGCTAAGGTATCTGCTTTAACTCTAGTCCCAGCTTCCAGCATCATTGCTGAACAGCCGACGGACGATGAGACTGACGGCCGACAATGATGACAGGGAACCCAGCATGTTTGACGGGGAAATTGCCCAGCGGTTCGAGTCGGTCGCAGAAGATGGATTTGTGGGAGAAGAGTGATTAAAAATACAGTGAGTGTATTGTTACAAAGTAGAATAAAGTCCAACTAAACTTACTCTTTTGCTTCTGTTGCCTTTTTTGTATACCGTATGTTTTAGCATGCGCCTTAAAATACGGTAAATCCGGAAAATTCTGAAAAAAAAACAACTTTTGGTAAGATCGCCAAACTATCGTAAAGGGAATACATTTTTGTAAGCCTAAGCCTAAGCAAAAAAAAATCAGAAAAGTATTTTCGTATCCCGGATTTTTGTATTCCGGGATTTTTTGTGTCCCGAGGTTCCACTGTATTTTGAAAACCCGTAATAAAGTGAAGCTGTGAAATGTAATTGTAAGACAGGGTAAAGTTGTACATGGTAGCACATAATACACTATTAGAAGCCACTCGTAATGTGTCAATTATTTCCCCCACTGTATACTTTAGTTTCTTCTTTGACTGATGAATAGGGCTGCAGTTTTTTCATAGGCAAATCGGATTCATAAGATTTTGTCCATAGTTGACTAACAGTCCAATATTGTTTTTTTCTCATGTCTCGCTTAAAATTACGACGTTGCCGTCCAAAAGTCGTGGGTGATGTGAAATTGGAATTCGTCCATTTTATTCCCAGAAAACCCCACTTTAGCAAGGAACATGCTCTGTTTGTGCAATGGTAGCTGGAGCTTGGCTGGTGTTCCTCCGCGTCTTACTCGTCTTTGTGTAGGTTCTCTGGGGATCTCTGTGCCGAGTCGATGGTGCTGCAAAATCCAATATCCAAAAGTTCTTGTTGAGTATAAGATGCTAAACCGGACCCAAAATGCCGTCATCTTGCATAAGCATAAGTATACACTGGTGTGAAAAAGTGTTTGCCCCTCCCGGGTTTCTTATTCTTTTGCATGTTTGTCGCACTTAAACCTTTTGGATCATTAAACACATTTAAATATTACTCAATAGCAACACAACTAAACACAAAATGCATTTTTAAATGAAACTGTTATTATTAAAAGAGAAAGAAATACAAACCTACATGGCCCTGTGTGAAATAGTGATTTTAAACTAAACCTAAGAGATGGTTGGGCCTTCAGATTATAACGTGCTAACTGGCAACGACTCACTTAGAGTGCTGTGGAAGATAATGGCCCACTCATCTTTGCAGGATTGTTGTCTTTCAGACACATTGGAGGCTTTTCCAACATGACGCGCCTTTTATGGTCATGCCACAGCCTCTCAATAGGATTCAGGTCAGGACTTTGATAAGACCACTCCAAAGTCTCCATTTTGTTTTTCTTCAGCCATTCTGATGTGGACTTGCTGGTGTGTTTTGTATCATTGTCCTGCTGCAGAACCCAAGTTGGTTACAGCTTGAGGTGACCAACAGATGGCCGGACATCTTACACCAGGATTTTTTAGTAGAGTGCAGAATCCGTGTTTCCATGTATAGGTCTTCCAGGTCCTGAAGTAGCAAAACAAGCCCAGACCATCACACTACCACCACCATATTTTACTGATTTCATATGATGATATTATGCTCTTTTTCTGAACTTTTACACCAGATCAAATGGAACATACACCTTCCAAAGACTTGAACTTATGCCTTGTCAGCTAGCCGAATGTTCTCACAAAGGTATTGGGAATCATCAAGATGTTTTCTAGCAAAGTTGAAATCAGTGTTTTTTGTCTTGGAATATTTTCTTTCTATTGGTGCAGTCATGAACACTGACCTTAACTGAGGCCAGTGAGGCCTTCAGTTCTTTAAATGCTGTTGTGACTTTTGAGACCTCTAGGTTGAGCCGTCACTGTGCTCTTGATGACTCCTGAGAAGGTTCACCACTGTTCCACGTTTCTACCAATTGTGGATAATGACTCTCACTGTAATTCGAGGGAATTACTTTGTTTCTTGGGTGGGGAAACAGACTTCTTTGAATGAAATCGTTAAATAGTGGACTATTATCAGAGCCATGAAAAGTAATTAAAAAAAAGTAAATACTAAAAAAGACACATATTTGATGCAGACAGATTCATTTATTGTGTAGAGAGAGGTGTTCAACCGGCAGTTGGCAATGACAACCAAACAATGTGAAATCAAAGAAAACACCCTAGAAAGCGATACAAAGAGATACAAAGACACCATTAAAGTTTGGTATTGCCCGGGTAGAGTCGTCGTGATTAGAGAAGGAATTTGTCACAGAAGTTATGGTGATTTTTTTTTAGGTTCTTGGTTCACACAGCAGCGTGCCTTTCTGATGCAAACATATGGCTTCTTGGTGGTGCAGGGCTTAACAAACCATTCACCTAGTAAAAAAAACACTTTTAAGAAGGACATTACACTCAATCTTAAGTCAATTGGCTTCACTGCCTATACGTTTACCTGCTGCATTGATCACCACACACAAACCGTGACCTCCAGGGTTTCCGTAGCCAAATTTATCAAATTTACAGGTGCTGCCATCAGTCCACTGGAAGTTACCATCCTAGAAGCAAAAAACATTAATTGGTCACTCCGAAAGATAACAAGCTAACATAACACAATATATACATCTTTATGATGTTTAGACATTATTAACAAGGTACAGTAGCATCTTGAATCCCATCAAAGCACATTCATGTTTTCATTTAATACTCAATTCGAAGAACAAACACTTGACTGTGTATGATAACATTTTGAGGGTCACAGTGCCGCAACAGTCAAATTCTCAGCAACACTCGCCCTTGTGGGAGTGACAGATTAATCGAAATAACTGATTAATCGAATTAATCAAACTGCCTTTCTCAGCGGTGGAATACACAGAGTTTCACATACTTCTCCACCATTGGGAGCCCTGCTATGTGCTATGTAGAAGTCCTGCCAGAGCATGCTCAAAATATCTACTCAAAGATTGAAAGTCTCCTTTCTACCTGTAGTTATAACACCTCCTCCACAGCGCCCTTGTCCAATACCACTCTTCATAAATGCATTGAACAATTTACAGTTAATCCATGTAATGGGTATCTGCAGTGATCGGCAAACTCATTTATGGATCGTTAATAATGGAATGGGGAGCATAAAACCATGATCAAAGCATTTCTAATTACAATGTCTCCTGATGGAAAAGTTGATTTATTTCCTAAATATAATTGAAGTTCTCCCTGGGAATACTCCTTCCTTCTACATTGATGTCCATCCATCCATTCGTTTTCTTCCGCTTATTCAAGGTCGGGTCGCGGGGCAGCAGCCTAAGATGGGAAGCCCAGACTTCCCTCTCCCCGGCCACTTCGTCCAGCTTCTACCAGCAGATCCCAGGGTGTTCTCAAGTCAGCTGAGAGACATAGTCTCTCCAGCGTGTTCTGGGTCCTCCTCGAGGTCTCCTACCAGTTGGAAGTGCCCTTAACATCTCCCCAGGGAGGCGTCGGGAAGGCATCCTAACCAGATGCCCGAGCCACCTCGTCTGGCTCCTCTCAATGCCGCGGAGCAGCGGTTCTACTCCGAGTGACAGTGCTTCTCAACCTATCTCTAAGTAAGAGCCCAGCCACCCTGAGGAGAAAACTCGGCCGGTTGTACCAGCGATCTCGTCCTTTCAGTCACTACCCAAAGCTAAGATGTCATCTGAAGGAAACTTTCTTTTTCTATGTCCCAAAAAATACTTATACCAGGCAAAAGACAGCATTGCTCCGAGTATATGTTTCACCTTTGCAGGATCATGGAGTCCAATCCAGGCACACTCTGCAGGCCCCTGTTCAATCAGTCCTACAACGGCCAGATTTACCAGGTTACTGTGGATGGAGACCAAGTACCCACCATTTTGTTGGCAGACATTCTAACAGAAGAAACAGAGTGAAAATAAACAGGAAATCAAATAAATGGATCGCAAATTTTAATAACAAACTCAGTCACAACTCCAGTGTCTTCTTGCATACCTCGGCATCTTTACAAGTCATGGATTCATTTTTGAATATGAAACAGTGGTCATCCAACTGAATCCAGCCCTTAGGACAGCAACCATCTGCAACACAAGTGTTATCTTAGGTAAAAAAAAAAACAAAACAAAAAAATTGTGTTCATCAAAAAGTCTCATTAAGTCACAGTTACTAACCTTTATCACGAGTCTGAACCGACGGTGAGGAAGAAGAACCACCCTGAAGGGAACACAGCACCAGAGACATAAAAACGGCAACCGACATTTAGAACCCTTTTGAAATAAAGGTAAAGTCCAGTAGCCTTGATTCTGTCATGACGTGGACGACTGAGAATATACACATTTCTATAAGCAGGTGAGTTTTGGACTTACGGCTTCAGTTAACCGTCCATTGATGCCACAAAGAAGGAAGAGCACACAAAGACCAAATGCCATCTGTGCAAAAATAAATACCGTTTTTTAGACAATATTGCATGAAATGGAGTTAGAAAATCAGGATGCACAGTTGCTTGGTCTTACTTTTGCAGTGATGATGCTTGATGCTGAGGGCAACGAAGTGCCGTCCTTTTAAATGCTGGCCCGGCAGTTCTGGGATGTCGACTATATCACTCATAACAATGTAAAATGACATCATCATATTTGCAGTGACTTGTTGAATTATTCTCTAAATGCTTTTTTTTTTAGACTGAATTCTTTTCAAACAAATGAATGCAAAGATCACCGAGACAAGGGAGTGCTGACTGGGAACTGGAATCACCTGTTTTGAGTTAGTGGTGAAAGGTGTGAGAAAGAGTTGAAAACTAAGCAGGCCACGGAGTTTGATGAACCATTTGTTTGGGTGTGTCATCAATTAGATTGTTTACTTTAATTGTTGACAATCAGGCTCAGGGAATTTGGGGCCCAACTGCTTAGGACCCATACGGACTAGTTGCTAGTCCCTCACTTTTCTCAGAATCATCCTTACCCCAGCAGTTGAAATCTTGCATGAAGCTGCAGGCTGAGAGCAATTGACTGTTATCGTGTATTTCTTCTGTTTTTGAGTTGTTGAGCCAACAGCGGTCTCTTCCTTGCAAACTTCTTGTTAATGGCCTTGTAGGTCTACAATCTTGTCGGTGGGTCCTTTGACAAGTCTTTGGTCTTTCCCATGGTGGTGGTTTGAATGAAAAAGTCTGTTTTTGTGAAATATGTATTTTTTCCACATTAAACAAGGAGTACTTTCCGCTGAATTTGTCTTCTTTTTGGACACATAACTGCTGGTAGGGGATAAAATACTAATTTTCCTCAATCAAATACAAATCATAACAATGCTGGCTTGTTGTAGAATTTTGCTAAAAGCTTGTGTTAGGCAGAAATGAATGCATTTTAATTTTGTTGAACATCATGTGCAAAATTGTGGTTTGACGGGAAGAGACTTTTCCTCTGACTGGTGTCAGACAGGCAGACATCAGGCCAGCCAGGAAATCTATTTTGTTGAAACACTTTTGCAGTGAGCTGGCTGGGAATCAGAATCAACTGATCCGAGCTGGTAAAGAGCGTGACGGAAATTAAGGTAACAGAAAGATGATGAATCGGGACCATTTGCGTGGGTGTGTCATTCCTTGAGCCAAAAATGTTGCTTTTGTTGCTTAAACCAGAAAGTGAAGTCATCACATGCCAGTGGACTTTGTAATGCAAAAAAAAAAAAAAAAGCACAGATAATTGAAGTTTGTGTCAAGAAGAAAACATTGCAAAGGCAAATATGCAAATCAAAAATGAAAGTTTTCCATAAAAAAGATACATGATTGAGTGACACTGCCACACAGTTTAGATTGTATGTAGGGTGGCTCTTTTGATGCCAATGAGGGGAAGAAGAAAGACTAAATGGTGCCAGTCACGCTGTGACGATTTCCAGAGGAAATTGAGTTGAGTCTGGGTGGTAGTGAAGATTTTTGCAGGGAGTTATGCTATGCATATTTGCTGTGGTCGGGGAAAATTCACATCTTTTTCAAAGAATTTTAAAAAATCCAACATTCAGTGAGACAGTGAACGCATTCTGGCTTAGGTCTGACTGGTGATTGGAAGAGCGTGAGGAAGGCATATTCTATCTCCCCAGGTTGTCCAGCCAGAACAATGACAGTGTGCATGCGTTACTCTCATGCCACTCTTTATTGTTCTTAATGGTTATGATGAATTGAAGGGGGTAAAGAAGGTTTATTCTCATGGACACATAAACACTGCTAAGGTGGAACTGTCAACATGAAAACGATGGGAACTCAGAAAACAAGGTAAAGGCTGTTCCTCCGATGTGCTGCCACCTGCAGACTGACGACGGTGATGGTTGAAGAGCAAGGGCGGAGAAGAACTGTGCTCAATAGAGGCAGGTGGAGCCACGCACCATAGAGTAGAGATGACTATTATGGGATGCCTTCAATGTGTCCAGGAATAAGTAAACTTAAACCTTTTGAACAATTGAGCAGGACCGTGTATTGCATTTGCCTTTTGTTGCCAGCTGGAAGCGTTCGTTAATGCAAAGAAAAAATGGGGAAATAAATGCCAAAAATGGAAAAAAAACCAAAGACAATACAGAAATCCAGATACTACCCAAACTTGAAAATAAATGCTGATGAAGGAAATAACACTTTTTTGATGCAGAGTGGTTCCTTTATCGAGTGGAGAGATAATCTTTGAGGTTTCAAATGCGTTTGCATGACTGTCGGCAGTGGCATCTGGACAAACAAAGAACACTTGATAACAGACCCGGAGAGAGAAACTCATCACCAAAGTATGATATTGTCTAAGTCAAGTCATCGTGACATGTGAAAGGCTTTGTTACAGGAGATGATGGCGAAAGGTCTGATTAGTGGCTGCCACAGCGGTAGGTGTCTCTGATGCAAACATAGGGTGGAGTCCTCGTCAAAAGAAGTTTACTGTGTGAGGGGTGGGAAAAAATAATGAAGATACCGCATTCAGTCATGCAGCAGGTTGAATTCAAGGATTCTACTCATAGCCTGAACATAAAGCTCAACACAGGCACCAGTGTTGTTGGGCTCTTCAAGTGATCAAAATATCATAGTCATAGTACATTGAGATCTTAGGAGTTTGGAGGACAAGGTCTGGTTGGTAAAAAGAAAAAAAAGACAGTCCACTGAGGCTTCCCAGTGGATCTGTAACAAATGTCAACCTTAGGGTGGAGCTAGAGACTATTTTGCTGCTATGCTAATGGCAAGCAACTCTACTCCTGAAGATGTAGTCTGCAGGACACATTCATTCATTTTCTATGTTTCATTAAATATTTCGACTCATTACTGAACACCTTTGCTACTTGCAAATGCTTCACCTTAATGGCACCATGGAGTCCGATCCAGGCTAAGTCCATACCCCCGTCTTTGATCAGTCCTGCAACGACTGTATTTTCAAGGTAACTGAGAATGGAGACCAGATTCCTGTCAAGAATGTTGCAAACACTATAATGGGAGAAACGGATTGATTCGCAGTCAAGTGGTTTTGAGCTACAGTAATCCCTCGTTCATTGCGGTTAATCGGTTCCAGACTGGTATGTGATGAGTGAATTACCACAAAGTAGGATTCTATTTTTTAATAAATGGAATATTTTTGTACTCACAGCATAGAAAACCGGTTTAAAATCTTCCAAATACGGCCTTTAACATTATTACAGCCTTCTAGGCATGAAATAACACCCCTTCAGTCATTTCTTTTACCTAATATAGAGAAAATAACCCACTAAGACATAAATAAGACTCCTGCTTGTGTCTGTTGCAAGCAGTTGTTCATGTTATTGTTGTCATAATTTAAACCTGCAATAAAAGCCCATTGTTCTGGAGCTCATGTCTGGTGCTTGTGTGTCTGACGAACAATTTCTGACACCTAGTGGCCATTGTAGAATACTACATTGAGAGTTTGAATATCTTCATAATTCCTTGTATTTTGCTTTAATACTTTTCTTTACAATGCTTACCCCAGGCAAAACATTTGCTTCAGTGTGCATATTTTTGACTAATAATTGAGCATATTCAAACACGAAACATGACTGTGTGAAATTCTTGCATGTCACATGTCACATGACACATTATAACTGCGCCGATGCATTTCCCTTAAAAAGCGTGTGTGAGACTTTTTTTTGGTTTAACAAATTAATGCCGGGATTAAGAGACTACATTGGCATCATCTGATCCAAGATGGTGAAAGGCGTGAGGGAAATTAACGACACAAAAAGAGAGATGAAAACTAAGCAGGTCACTGATGTTAATGTTTCCAGACCATTTGCCAAGATGAGTCATTAACGAGGAGGATTTAGTTGTTGTTATTTTGCTTTAATGAGTTACAGAAATGTGAAATTCCAGCAGTCAGGTGATGCTCAAGCGTTTTTCCTCACCCGTTCTTGATGTATGACGCAGTGTCGTGTTTTCTATTTCGGATGCTTCATGTGAATCCTGGACTTTGTTGATTTGGGATAACAAAAACAAAAAAACATCAGACAATAAAACACACACAAAATTATGCTCTAACAGGGCGGAGCAAACTCTGGCGATATCAAATAAGGTCTCAAAATAAAACAAACTCAGCCTCTTCAGAAGATACTGTCTCTGGTGGCACTTCTTCCTCCTTTCTGTTGGAGGAAAACCTCAGAAGGCTGCCAAATATGGTGCCCAAGTTAAGATCATTTTCCAGGGTGTGACATTAATTATGACAATTAGGTTTGATTTAACAACCTAATTGGGTCGTTTTCATCGGTTTGCTGGGTTTTTGCCCCAAAAAAGTCATAATAATGAATGCCACCCCCGTGTCTATGGGACATGCACTATGTGGGTGTAGCAAAGTAATGTCATTAACTTAAATAACTTTAATTGTTTTAGTTCCTAATTGCCTTAATGTTCAACATGTGAATTCTTAGTTGAATGAGGATTTAAGAAAATTTGATTAATGAAAATACGACACGCACATGACAGACACAGGGGGGCTGTTGGTAGGAACGGCCCCCCTGATCTTAACCCGAGCGGTGTTTTGTTATTTGAATTCTGTGCTCGTCACGGATTAACTATAAAGAAACCCAATGTTCAAGCATAAGGGTGTCCACATGTGCACTTGGAACCATGACACACAGGGCCGCAGTTCGATGATTGACTTTGTGGTTGAGTCGTCGGACTTGCGGCCACATGTTTTGGACTTTCGGGTGAAGAGAGGGTTGGAGCTGTCAACCGATCACCACTTGGTGGTTAGTTGGTTCCGATGGTGGGGGAGGATGCCGGTCAGACCTGGCAGACCCAAACGCATTGTGAGGGTCTGCTGGGAACGTCTGGCAGAGTCCCCTGTCAGAAGGACTTTCAACTCCCATCAGTGGGAGAGCTTTCACCAATTTCCAAAAGAGGCAGCGGACATTGAGCGATGTTTCATGCCTCCATTGTCGATGAGGCTGATCGAAGCTGTGGCCGTAAGGTGGTCTGTGCCTGTCGTGGTGGTAATCCCAGAACCCGTTGGTGGACACCAGGGGAGAGGGATTACGTCAAGCAGAAGAAAAAGTCCTATCAGGCCGTTTTGGCTCATGGGACTCTGGAGGCAGCTGACGAGTACCGGCAGGCCAAGAGGTCTGCGGCTCTGGCAGTCATTGAGGCAAAAACTCAGACATGGGAGGAGTTCGGAGAGGCCATAGAAAACGACTTCCAGATGGCTTCAAAAAGATTCTGGTCCACCATCCGCCGTCTTAGAAGGGGGAAGCAGTGCACAGTCAACACCGTGTATGGTGGGGACTGTGTGCTGCTGACCTCGACTCGAGATGTTGTGGACCGGTTGAGGGAATACTTTGAAGACCTCCTCAATCCCACCAACACGTCTTCCAACATGGAAGCAGTGCCCGGGGACTCTGAGGTGGCTTCCCCTCTCTCTGGGGCTAAGATTTCCAAGGTGGTCAAAAAGCTCCTTGGTGGCAAGGCCCCGGGGGTGGATGAGATCCTCCCGGAGTTCCTTAAGGCCCTGGATGCTGTGTGCGTGTCTTGGTTGACACGACTCTGCAGCATCGTGTGGACATTGGGGTCGGTGCCCCTGGACTGGCAGACCGGGGTGGTGGTCCCGCTTTTCAAGAAGGGGGGGCAGAGGGTGTGTTTTAACTATCGTGGGATCACACTCCACAGCCTTCCCAGTAAGGTCTATTCGGGGTTTCTGGAGAGGAGATTCACCGGATAGTCGAATCCCAGATTCAGGGGAAGTTTGGTTTTCGTCCTGGTCGTGGAACTGTGAACCAACTCTATACTCTCGGCAGGGTCCTTGAGGGTGCATGGGAGGTTGCCCAACAAGTGTACATGTGTTTTGTGGACTTGGAGAAGGCATTCGACCGTGTTCCTCTGGGAATACTGTGGGGTGTGCTCCGGGAATATGGGGTATCGGACCACATAATCCAGGCGGTTCGTTCCCTGTATGACCGGTGTCAGAGTTTGGTTCGCATTGCCCGCAATAAGTCGGACCCGTTTCCAGTGAGAGTTAGACTCCGCCAAGGCTGCCCTTTGTCACTGATTCTGTTCATTACTTTCATGGACAGAATTTCTAGGCACAGCCAGGGCGTTGAGGGGTTTCAGTTTGGTGGACACAGGATTCGGTCTCTGCTTTTTGCAGATGACGTGGTCCTGCTGGCCTTATCTAGCAGTGAACTTCAACTCTCACTGGATCGGTTCGCAGCTGAGTGTGAAGCAGCTGGGATGAGAATCAGCACTTTCAAATCTGAGTCCATGGTTCTTGCCCGGAAAAGGGTGGAGTGCCATCTCCGGGTCGGGGATGAGGTCCTGCCTCAAGAGGAGGAGTTTAAATACCTTGGGGTCTTGCTCACAAGTGAGAGAAGGATGGAACGTGAGATGGACAGGCGGATTGGTGCAGCGCCTGCAGTGATGCGGACTCTGCACTGGTCTGTCGTGGTGAAGACAGAGCTGAGCCGAAAGGCAAAGCTCTCAATTTAACGGTCGATCTACGTTCCTATCCTCACCTATGGTCATGAGCTTTGGGTAGTGACCAAAAGGACAAGATCGCGGGTACAAGCGGCCTAAATGAGATTTCTCTGTAGGGAGGCTGGGCTCTTCGTTAGAGATAGGGTGAGAAGCACTGTCATCCGGGAGAGACTCAGGGTAGAACTGCTGCTCCTCCGCATTGAGAGGGGCCAGATGAGGTGGCTCGGGCATCTGGTTAGGATACCTCCCGGACGCCTCCCTGGGGAGGTGTTCAGGGCACATCCAACCGGTAGGAGGCCTCGGGGAAGACCCAGGACACGCTGGAGAGTCTTTCAGCTTACCTGGGAACACCTCGGCATCCGCCGGGAAGATCTGGACGAAGTGGCCAAGAAGAGGAGCGTCTGGACTTCCCTGGACTTAGGCTGCTGCCCCACGACCCGACCTCGGATAAGCGGAAAAAAATGGACAGATGGATGGCTTGTACAGTGTTTGTGTAGGAACTGGATTTGCTAACTTGGTTTATATTATTTTATATATTTATTTAGTCCGATTTGAGTGTCTAATTGCCCAGCCGAGTGTCCTGGTTTTTGGTAATGAAAATATGGTCACTTTATTTAACAAAAACAAACACTCCATTTCATTCCATTCCATTTTCCTCCGTTTATCTGGGTCCGGGTCGCGGGGGCAGCAGTTTCAGTAAGGAAATCCAGACTTCCCGGTCCCTGGCGACCTCTTCCAGCTCCACCGGGAGGACACCAAGGTGTTCCCAGGCAAGCTGTGAGACATAGTCCCTCCAGCGTGTCCTAGGTCTTCCCTGGGGCCTTCTCCCGGCTGGGCATGCTCGATACACCTCACCAGAGAGGGGCCCGAGAGGCATCCGGACTAGATGCCCGAGCCACCTCAACTGGCTCCTCTCGATGTGAAGGAGCAGCGGGTCTACTCTGAGCTCCTCCCGGATGGCCGAGCTCCTCACCCTATCTTTTAGGATGAGTCCAGCCACCCTACAGAGGTAACTCATTACCACCGCTTGTATCCGCGATCTCGTTCTTTCGGTCATGACCTATAACTCATGACCATAGGTGAGGTTGGAAACGTAGATCGCTCAGTAAACAGAGAGCATTCCGGCTCAGCTCTCTTTTAACCAGGACGCTCCGATACAGCGACCGCATTACTGCGGATGCTGCACCGATCCGTCGATCTCACGCTCCAACCTTTTCCTCACTCGTGAACAAGAACCCGAGATACTTGAACTCCTCCACCTGAGGCAAGACCTCACTCCCAACCCGGAGGGTACAGTCCACCCGTTTCTGACTGAGAACCATGGCCTCGGGTTTGGAAGTGCTGAGTCTCATCCCAGAAGCTTTACACTCAGCTGCAAAACGCTCCAGTAAACGCTAAAGGTCACAGCCTGATGAGGCCATAAGGACCACATCGTCTGGAAATAGGAGAGACGAGATCCTAAGGTCGCCAAGCTGGACTTCTTCAACGCCTTGACTGCGCCTAGAAATTATGTCCATGAGGATTATGAACAGAATCGGTGACAAAGGGCAGCCTTGGCGGAGGCCAACGTTCAAGCTCGACTTACTGCTGGCAATGCAAACCAGGCTCCTGCTTCGATTGTACAAGGACCGAATGGCACGTAGTAGCGGGCAACCAATCCCGTACTCCCGGAGCACCCCTCACAGGACACCACGAGGGACACGGTCGAATGCCTTTTCCAAGTCCACAAAGCACATGTAGACCGGTTGGGAAAACTCCAACATACCCTCCAGTACCCTTGCAAGGGTGTAGAGCT
>QODF01000293.1:340158-359393 GCA_024372805.1 Oostethus manadensis
TAGAACTGTCCACGTACGTATGCTCAGACTCTGCTTCCTCTACGGAAGGCATGTCAGTGGGATTGAGAAGGGCCTCGAAGTATTCGTTCCACTGACCGACTATATCCACAGTCGAGGTCAGCAAGCCCCCGTCCGGACTGTAAACAGTGTGAACTGGGGCCTGCTTCCCCTTTCTGAGGTGTCGGACGGTTGGCCAGGACCCCTTCGAGGCCGACCGAAAGTCGTGCTCCATAGCTGTCTGTCTGGCATCTTTCCCCGCCATCTATTCCAACTCATCACCAGGTGGTGGTCAGTTGACAGCTCAGCCCCTCTCTTCCCCCGCGTGTCCAGAACATGCGGACGCAGGTCTGATGATACAACCACAAAGTCGATCATAGACCTGCGACCTATGTTGTCCTGGTGCCAAGTGCACTTATGGACATCCTTATGTTCGAACATGGTGTTTGTTATGGACAAACTGTGGTTCGCACAGAAGTCCAGCAACAACACACCGCGCGGGTTCAGATCAGGGAGGCCGTTCCTCCCAACCACGCCCCTCCAAGTCACACTGTCGTTGCCCACATGGGCGTTGAAGTCCCCCAGCAAAACTATGGAGTCACCAGCTGGGGTGCTCTCCAGAACCCCTCTGATAGACTCCAAGAAGGCTGGGTATTCAGAACTGCCATTTGGCGCGTACGCGTAAACCACCGTAAGGACCCTGTCCCCAGCCCTAAGATGTAGGGAAATAACCCTCTCGTTTACTGGGGATGACTCCAGCACAGAGGCACCAAGCCGGGGGGATAATAATAAGCCCACACCAGCTCGCTGCCTCTCCCCTGCAGCAACTCCAGGGAAAAACAAGGTCCAGCCCCTCTCAAGGAATTTGGTTCCAGAGCCCAAACTGTGGGTTGAGGTGAGTCCGACTATATCTAGTCGGAATCTTTCCGCCTCTTCCACAAGCTCGGGCTCCTTCCCCACCAGAGAAGTGACATTCCATGTCCCAAGAACCAGATTTTGCCGCCGAAGACCAGGTCGCCCGGACACCCGCCCTTGACCACTGCCCAAGTCGCAATGCACCGAACCCTAATGCTTGCCCCTGCAGGTGGTGGGTCTGTGGGGGGGAGTTCCCGTGTGGCTTCTTCGGGCTAGGCCTGGCCAGGCCCCACGGGTGAAGGCCTGGCCACCAGGCCCTCGCCTGCGAGCCCTTCCCCCAGGCCTGGCTCCAGGGTGAGGCCCCAGTATCCCACGTCCGGGCGAGGTGCGGTCACTCCTCTTGATATTCTTCATAGGGGTTTTAGGAATCACTCTTAGCTGGCCCGTCACCTTGAACCTGTTTGCCTTGGGAGACCCTACCAGGGGCATAAAGCCCCCGACAACATAGCTCCTAGGATCACTCGGGCACTCAAACACCTCCACCGCAATAAGGTGGTGATTTACCACCTGTTCAAAAACAAACAGCTAAAAAAAATAAGCAGACCACATACATGGCCCCTGACCATTTGCCAGGTTGTGTCATTAATTAGGCCAATTCGGTTCTCGTTTAAACCCAAGATCAAAGAAATGACACACCTGTGTACTTTGTAGTGCTGAGCCAAAGTCCAGATGAAAGCGAATCATGTGACAAAGCTTTCCGCACCGGGAAATAGCAAAACATTTAACCTAAAAATAAATTTTTGGCGGGTAAATGTGGACAGTTGACAGTAGGTATTTCTGTTGACCATCTGCCCGGATGTTTGTGCTGTTCATTTGTTACGCCGCAACAAGATGATCTTTGTCAAGCCTGGGCGGGAGGTGAGGACCATCAAGTGGGGACTTCATGTGCCATCTCTCCGACACTCGGCTGCATACACACAACAGAAATATCAACACGATAAATTGATGAGCCTGTTGTAAGATTAAACACACAAATGAAATTACACAGTAATGAAGAAAAGCACAAAACACTAAACTGCATAATTATTATTGTCTCTTTCATAGGATCAGATTAGTTGGGTTTGCTGATGTTGTTTTGTTATAGATGCGGTAGACAGTAACTTGTTTTGTTTTTGCAATACAGAGATTGATGATCGCCTGACCACTTCCTCGTCATCCTTCCAGGTAGACGATTTACCTTAATGACGGTCGTGACAGTCATGTGTTTACAACTAGTTCTCGTGTGATTACTGTGTTTTTGGATCAAAATTAAGTTTTCAATTAACTCATGGCAAGTGGACAAGTGAGGCTGTGGAGGAGCTTCGCACATGTTTGGATATAACAGACTGGGAACTGTTCAAATCATCTACTAATAAGGACGAATACACAAACACAGTGACGTCATATTTTCAATTTTGTGAAGACAGCATAGGCCCATCTTACACCAGAGTGACCTTCAACAATGACAAACCCTGGTTCACACCCAGACTGAGACAGCTAAGAAAGGAGGAAGAAAAGGCCCACAAGAAAAACGACCCTCACGTATACAGACAGAGCAAGTACCTATTTAATAAGGAGGTGGAGAAGGCTAAATCAAGGTACAACAAACATCTGAAGGAGAAGTCCTGGAGCAACAACTTTGTCTCTGTCTGGAAAGGTCTGAGGGAAATCACCAACTACAGACCCAAAGCCACCGCCGCTGTTGACAACCGTCACCTAGCAGAAAGACTGAACACTCACTACTCCAGGTTCGAAGATTCACACCCCCCTCCCACCCCACTGACTACAATGGACTTTGCAGGCATATCAGTCCTGGAGCCCCCCCTCCCCCACTGCCCTCACACTCTCAGAGCAGAATGTGGCCAAGACATTTTAAAAGCAGAACCCTCGGAATGGTCTCTCCTTCCACCCTGAGACACTGTGCGGTAGAACTGGCACCTGTCTTCACGGACATCTTCAACATCTCCTTGGAGTCATGCCATGTCCCAGCCTGCTTCAAGCTGTCCACCATTGTTCCCGTCCCCAAGAAGCCCAGGAGCACAGAACTCAACGACAACAGACCTGTGGCACTGACATCTGTGGTCATGAAGTCATTTGAGCGCCTGGTTCTGCCTCATCTCAAGCCCTTCACTTCCCCCCTCCTGGACCCTCTGCAGTTCGCCTATAGAGCAAACCGGTCTGTAGATCTTGCCATCAACCTGGCCCTCCACTTTATCCTGCAGCATCTGAACTCCCCAGGAGCCTACGCCAGGATCCTGTTTGTGGACTTCATCTCTGCATTCAACACCATCCTCCATGCTCTGCTCCAGAACAAGCTCGCCCAGCTCAACGTGCCGGACTCCACCTGCAGGTGGATCACTGACTTCCTGACGGACCGGAGGCAGAGCGTGCGGCTAGGGAAGAATGTCTCGGGCTATCAGCACAGGATCCCCACAGGGCTGTGTACTTCCCCCCCTGCTCTTCTCCCTGTACACCAACAGCTGCACATTCAGCCACGACTCGGTAAAACTGATTAAGTTTGCGGATGACACCACCCTCATCGGGCTCATCTCAGACGTTGATGAGTTTGCTTACAGGAAAGAGGTGGACCAGCTGGTGTCGTGGTGCAGCTGCAACAACCTGGAGCTCAATGCTCAGAAGACAGTGGAGATGATCGTGGACTTCAGGAAAGTCAAAGCCCCCCTGCCTCCCTTCGTCTTGACAGACTCTTGACAGACTCACTAACTGTGGACTCTTTCCGCTTCCTGGGCACTAACATCACCCACGACCTCAAGTGGGAGCAGACCATCAGCTCCCTCATCAAGAAGGCTCAGCAAAGGATGTACTTGCTGAGGCAGCTGAGGAAAGCCAAGCTGCCTGTCCAGACGATGGTGCAATTCTACACGGCCATTATTAAGTCCATCCTCACCTCCTCCATCACAGTGTGGTTCGCCAGGGCCACTGCGAGGGACAAACACAGACTGCAGCGCATCGTGCGCTCTGGTGAGAAAGTGATCGGCTGCAGCCTTCCCTCTCTCCAGGACCTTTACGTCTCCAGAACTCGGGGGCGGGCAGGCCGAATACCTTCTTACTCTTCCCACCCTGGACATGGACTATTCGAGCCACTCCCCTCTGGCAGAAGGTTGCGGTTCATTCAGAAGCAGAACCTCTCGCCACAAGAACAGTTTCTTTCCTGCTGCTGTTGAACTCATGAACACTTAATAACATTTGCACTATGCTCACTTTATAACCAGTATTTTTGGCACCTTATACTACCTGCACTAAAAACACCCTCATGCCTTTACTTACCAGTGATTTCAACTTTTTACTCAGGGTTCTATGTTTAGTTAGTTCTATGTTTGTTTAATGCTCTATGTTTACTTAGAATTCTACGTTGCACCAAAGAGTCGCCAAAGAAAGTTCCTAGTTTGTGAATTGTTCACTTACAATGGCAATAAAGTTTTTCTGATTCTGATCAGTAGAGCTGCAACAATTAAGCGATGAATCACTAATTAATCCATTCTCTATTACTATTTTTGTATTCCATTCATAACATTCTTTTTCTGATTTCAGCCTGTCAAATGTAAATATTAGTATTTTCTTAGTCATCCAGGAAAGCAGATCTATTACCTGTGTATTTTAGGGCAAAACATTCACACATTAGCTTTGACTTTATAAAATGTTTTGCCTCTTTTACGGCGTGTTGCAGACCAAACCACTAACTTAGCTGATTTTTATTGGTCCTCGTTACATTCTTAACATACAATTAAACAGGAAAACTGAAAAACCAAAAGACAAAATGAAAAAAAGACCAGTCATTTTACTAGAATAAAGGAAAAAAAACATTGGGAATATAGTTATATTAAAGGAAAACAGCACACAGTTGAAATATTAAAGACGAAAACATGTAGTAACAAAAAAATTAAAAGATAAAAAATGCAATTTTGAAAAATTAGGTTGGGTAAAAGTTATAAAAGGACAGTAAAAAAGTCCAAATAATATGATAACCAATACGTAGTATTAACAGAACAAAAGTATGAGAAAATAAAATGTGTAAACTTGTAAAAAGTGTAATGTAAAAAAAAAAAAGCACCAATAACACAAAGCTGAAATGCAAGCTGTTTTTTTTTTAACACTTATCTGCATGGTTTGCTTTCAATTGAAATAGGTTTTTCAAAATTTGGCTTTTGGTGGAAAAAGTTTGGACCCCCCAAATTTCTCAGTTCGCAAGCAACGAGCTTCTGATTAATCGACAAAGAAAAAATAAAAATAAAATAATAATTGTATCTTGAACACAAGGCCGCGGAAACATTTTTCACACTGTTTCGGTGCTGAAAATGGATCAAACTCAAATAGTATATAATAATACACGTCATAAATGGTACTTGTAGTGTGCAACTATATCTTACAAAAATAAGACACATTTGTAATGCTGACAGGTTCCTTTATTTAGTAGAGAGAAGCTCTGCTGGTTTTAAATGTGTTTGGCTGCTGGCAAAAACTACAAAAGAACTTAAAAGTAAAGAACACTTGATAGTAAACCCAGAGAAGTCAAGTCAGCGTGATAAGAGAAGGACTTTGTTACAGAAGATGGGGGTAAAAGGTCTGATCAGGTGCTGCCACAGTGGTACGTGTCTCTGATGCAAACATAGGGGTGGCAGACGCTGCAGTCCTCATCAAAAAACATTTCGTCTGTGAGGAAGAAAACAAGGTGGAATTCATTTTGATAGCACATTCAGCTATCTGAATTCAAGGATTATACTTTTACCGTCCACATGAAGCTCAATGCAGGCACCGGTGCCGTCAGGCTCTTCAGAGGCAAAGACATCAAAATCAAAGTATGTGCCGTCAGTCCAAAAAAAGTGTCCTTTCTGGAAGACAAAGTCACATTTGAACGAGTCGCCCCTAAAGATAACAACCTAATGTAAAAACACAACGTGGTACAAATTGATGCTATTTAAACATCAATAACGTGATCCGATATCATCATGAAATAAGTGCTGATGTCTGAGCTCATACTAGGTTGTCATCTGGGAGTTCGGACAAAAATATTACAATCTATTATTTGGAACATGTGGGATGAAAAGATTTATCCGGGAGGACACATTCAGTTTCTATGTTCCAATAAAGAAATACTTCTACTCAGCACAAAACACTTTGCTACAAGTAAACGTGTCACCTTAACAGCATCATGGAGTCCAACCCAGGCAAAGTCTGCACCCCCGTCTTTAATCAGTCCTGCAACAGCATGATTTTCCATGTAATTATGGATGGAGACCAGATTCCCACCAAGAATGTTGCAAACGCTCTAATGGGAGAAACGGGGAGAAAAGCATCCTGAATACAAACAGATGGATTACTGATCTACTACATCACTGATGCTACATCCCAGTAACCGTGGGACATTCCTGCATACCTCTGCATCTGCAAAAGTCCTGTGTTGGGATTGGAAGATGTAGCAGTGATCATTCAGCTGAGTCCAGCCCTTAGGACAGCAACCACCATCTGCAACCCAATTTTGTCACAACAAAAACTACAAAACCGCTTACTTGAAAAAGTTAAATTATTCACAAATACCAACCGTCGTGGGGGTAAGGCATAGACCACTGTGAAAAAGAAAAGCACTTTGTTAAAATCAGTACTCATCCAGCCGGAACATACCAACTACCATAACCTGGACGACCGAGAAGCTACCTGTTTCTATCTACAAGGCAGCGGGTGAGAATCGGACTTACAGCTCCAGTCAACAGTCCAAAGATCCCGCAAAGGAGGAAGAACAGGCGGCGAGCAAATGCCATCTGTGTGATGACAGACAAATACAGTTTTATTAGAAATGTCACATGAAATAGCAGTAGAAAAGTAAAGTTGTGTCGCGTTACCTTTGCAGCGGTGATGCTGGATGCGGAGGACAGGAAAGAAACATCCTTTATATGCTTGCATGGCAGCCCTGCAATGTTGACTATGCCGCTCATATTCGTGTCACGTGACACATTATAAAAGCAATGACGCCCCGGATCATTTCTTGAAAAGCTTCTGTGAGAATTATTTTTTTTACAGCAAATAAACGTGATGCTGGCTGAGAATCCGCGTCAGCTGATCCAATTTGGTGAAAGGTGTGCGGGACATTAAAGTAACAGAAACAAAGCAGACCAAAGCGTTTGATGACTGCAGACTATTTTTCCGGGTGTGTCATTCATTACATTGGTGATTGCTTTTAATTCATTTCAGAAATGCCAACTTCTGACAATCAGAATCAGCTATTTGGGGTCAGCCGAACCAACCCATCTGCTTTGGACCTGAATGGACTAATTGTATCGGTCTACTGTCCATAAAGTTGTAAGAGGGTAAACTCCAACAAAATCCGTTGGGGATGAAATAATTATTTCCCTCATTTCAGTTTCTGATGTGAAAGGTAATAATCATCCATCCATCCATTTTCTTCCGCTTATCCGGGTCCGGGTCGCCGGGGCAGCAGCTTCAGTAGGGAAGTCCAGACTTCCCAGTCCCCAGCGACCTCTTCCAGCTCCACCGGGAGGACACCAAGGCGTTCCCAGGCCAGCTGTGAGACATAGTCCCTCCAGCGTGTCCTAGGTCCTCCCTGGGGCCTTCACCCGACCGGGCATGCCCAAAACACCTCAACAGGGAGGCGCCCGGGAGGCATCCGGACTAGATGCCCGAGCCACCTCAACTGGCTCCTTTTGATGTGAAGGAGCAGCGGCTCTACTCTGAGCTCCTCCCGGATGGCAGAGCTCCTCACCCTATCTCTTAGGGTGAGTCCAGCCACCCTACGAAGGAAACTCATTTCCGCCGCTTGTATCCGCGATCTCATTCTTTCGGTCATGACCCATAACTCATGACCATAGGTGAGGGTGGGAACGTAGATCGATCGGTAAACAGAGAGCTTTGCCTTCCGGCTCAGCTCTCTCTTCACCACGACGGTCCGGTACAGTGACCGCATTACTGCAGATGCTGCACCGATTCGTCTGTCGATTTCACGCTCCAACCTTCCCTCACTCGTGAACAAAAACCCGAGATACTTCAACTCCTCCACCTGAGGCAAGACCTCACTCCCAACGCGGAGGGTACAGTCTACCCGTTTCCGACTGAGAACCATGGCCTCGGATTTGGAGGCGCTGAGTAATAATTATCCACAAAATGAAAATATAAACAAACAACAATCAGACAAAAATGTTTTCAGCAAGCAAACTATTGCAAAAATGCATTGAAGTAAAATAGACTGACCATCAGTAGAGCAAAAGTTTAAGACCACGACTTTTTAAAAGCCAAAATGTTGGCAAATATTTGGATTCAGCCTCATTTTCTGCACTGTCAAGATCTCTTGATGGTAAAGGCAAAAAAGCTTTCTCTCTTTGAATGCGGTTGGATTGTTGAGCCGCATAAGCAAGACCTCCCGCTGCTGATGTTTGACAAACTAAGACAGTCATATTAAACTTCTTCAAAAATCCGGATAGTTTTAGAATAAAACAGTCAAGTGGTAGGCCCAAAAAAATGTCACCGGCCCTGAGCCAGAAAATTTAACTGGCTGCCAGTCAAGACATCGGCCCAAATGAAGGTTGTTATTGCTGCCGAGTGCAGTCCAATAACCCTCAGCAAAGGCTTTTAATAACAAAAACACACAAAAAAAATCAAAGGGGTAGTCTTCTTCAACGCCACGACATTTCCCATTTGGGTTTTGGAGAGAGGGCGAGCTCATTTTGTGACAAATGGTTAACCACAGCAATGACCACGCCATCGGCCACGGCATTGGCCACCACCAGGGGGCGCTTCACCATGGCCGAGCCATTCACACAGGGGTTAAAATGAGTGCCAGTAAACCTTTTTACTGGCATTTACTTGACTGTATTACTTTACTTGTGCAGTAATTCCATCCGGCTTTTCTATTTCTATCCTCTAACCATTTAATTATCTTTATTATTTACATGAAATCATTGTGGGGTTTTTGTAGTGCAGACAGATTCTCTTCCTCACACGCTTCCTCTATGCTCAACTTTACATACATACATTATGCTCATTTGTTTATCTGTGTGTGTGGTGATGGGGTGTGGAGTGTATGGGGGGAGGCACTAGGGCATTGCTTTTAAGTCTGTTGAGATGTTTTGGCTGCATTTTGAGTATTAAAAAATAACTATGAATACAGTGCACATGTGTGTAGAAGGATCTTCCATTGGGCGTGAATAACTATTTAAATAATGTTCAAAAACTTTGGTCATCCAAAATCAACTTATTGCTCACAGTTTTAACAACATGGGAGTGGTGCAGCACTTTTTGTCTCAAGCCAGTTTGAGACCAAGTCTTACTTGCTATAATCTCTTGGAAATTATATGGGGACAAAATGGAATACATATTCAGAATAATAAACACAAATGCTTAATTGCATAATTTATTATACGCACCTATTTACTCAGTCTCCAACAAAGCATGGGATTGTAAAATATAAAATCCATTGGAACTCTGACCTATTTTTTTTATTTTGCAGTTTATGCAAAAACAAACATAGTGTGTTGCACGGGCCTACCCTAGCCTACGATTCCCCGAATGTATTTCACACAAGAAACAATATTAAACGTGAAGAATAAATGCCGTAAGCTAGAAGATAGTGTTGAACAGTCCGTGGGACATAAACTTCTGGTCCTGCTTTCCAGTCCCCTATCAGTCTGATGACCAACAGCTAACCGGGTGGTCATCAAGTTGACAATCTTGTCCGTGAGGTGCAGGGGTTTGGATGTAAATACTGGGAATATTTACCACACTGGTTAAAATTTTAAGAGTTGTTGAAAACATGCAATAATTTACATATCACACTCTTGGATCTAAGTTCACTGTTCTACGTAGAGGCATGCTTGATGTGTTTCCAGAAGGCTAGTGGGAACGTTGCTCCAAATGATGAAGATGTCTTCACTGGTGGCATCCACTGTCTGGAACTGATGTCTATTTTTGTAAACTTCCTTTGCCATCCATCCCAAAATGTTTTCAGTTGCATTCAAATCAGTGGAACATGCAGGATAGTCCAAAAGTGTGAGATGATAGAAGTCTGATAGAAGTCCTTGTCCTGTCAAAAAAGTCAGTCATTACCACACAAACGAGGGCCTTCAGTTATAAGGGATGCCCCCTGCAATATCTCCACATAGCCAGCTGCCGTTTGACGCCCCTGCACAACCTGCAGCTCCGTTGTTCCACTGAAGGAAAAAGGTCATGATGGTTCACCCTGCGTTATGTCTGGGTAAAAACATCTCATGTCAAGATTTTATTTTTTCTCATGAGAGAATAAAATCTTTTTCCACTTTTCAATGTCGAATTTTTTGGTGTTCTCTTAAAAAATTCCAAATGGGAAATGTCGTGGCGTTGAAGCAGACTACCCCTTTGATTTTTTGTTTGTGTTTTTGTTATTAAAAGCCTTTGCTGAGGGTTATTGGACTGCACTCGGCAGCAATAACAACCTTCATTTGGGCCGATGTCTTGACAGGCAGCCAGTTAAATTTTCTGGCTCAGGGCCGGTGACATTTTTTTGGGCCTACCACTTGACTGTTTTATTCTATAACCATCCGGATTTTTGAGGAAGTTTAATATGACTGTCTTACTGCATCAAACCTCAGCAGCGGGAGGTCTTGCTTATGCAGCTCAACAATCCAACCGCATTCAAAGAGAGAAAGCTTTTCTGCCTTTACCATCAAGAGATCTTGACAGTGCAGAAAATGAGGCTGAATCCAAATATTTGCCAATATTTTGGCTTTTAAAAGGTCGCGGTCTTAAACTTTTGCTCTACTGCTGGTCAGCCTATTTTACTTCAATGCTTTCGTTTGCTTGCTGAAAACATTTTTGTTTGACTCCCAGTTTCTTCTTTTTGCATTTGAAGCTCTACTTAGAGTGCAAAATGTAAATTCTTACAATTTTTTGACTGGTCTTAACATTTTGAGCAGTGATTTACCTTTAGAAGCACCATCACCAGAAGAACACAGGATGGAGAATTATTTGTTTATATTTTCATTTTGTGGATAATTATTACCTTTCATATCAGAAACTACAGTGAGGGAAATAATTATTTCATCCCCAACGAATTTTGTTGGAGTTTACCCTCTTACAACTTTATGGACAGTAGACCGATACAATTAGTCCATTCAGGTCCAAAGCAGATGGGTTGGTTCGGCTGACCCCAAATAGCTGATTCTGATTGTCAGAAGTTGGCATTTCTGAAATGAATTAAAAGCAATCACCAATGTAATGAATGACACACCCGGAAAAATAGTCTGCAGTCATCAAACGCTTTGGTCTGCTTTGTTTCTGTTACTTTAATGTCCCGCACACCTTTCACCAAATTGGATCAGCTGACGCGGATTCTCAGCCAGCATCACGTTTATTTGCTGTAAAAAAAATAATTCTCACAGAAGCTTTTCAAGAAATGATCCGGGGCGTCATTGCTTTTATAATGTGTCACGTGACACGAATATGAGCGGCATAGTCAACATTGCAGGGCTGCCATGCAAGCATATAAAGGATGTTTCTTTCCTGTCCTCCGCATCCAGCATCACCGCTGCAAAGGTAACGCGACACAACTTTACTTTTCTACTGCTATTTCATGTGACATTTCTAATAAAACTGTATTTGTATGTCATCACACAGATGGCATTTGCTCGCCGCCTGTTCTTCCTCCTTTGCGGGATCTTTGGACTGTTGACTGGAGCTGTAAGTCCGACTCTCACCCGCTGCCTTGTAGATAGAAACAGGTAGCTTCTCGGTCGTCCAGGTTATGGTAGTTGGTATGTTCCGGCTGGATGAGTACTGATTTTAACAAAGTGCTTTTCTTTTTCACAGTGGTCTATGCCTTACCCCCACGACGGTTGGTATTTGTGAATAATTAAACTTTTTCAAGTAAGCGGTTTTGTAGTTTTTGTTGTGACAAAATTGGGTTGCAGATGGTGGTTGCTGTCCTAAGGGCTGGACTCAGCTGAATGATCACTGCTACATCTTCCAATCCCAACACAGGACGTTTGCAAATGCAGAGGTATGCAGGAATGTCCCACGGTTACTGGGATGTAGCATCAGTGATGTAGTAGATCAGTAATCCATCTGTTTGTATTCAGGATGCTTTTCTCCCCGTTTCTCCCATTAGAGCGTTTGCAACATTCTTGGTGGGAATCTGGTCTCCATCCATAATTACATGGAAAATCATGCTGTTGCAGGACTGATTAAAGACGGGGGTGCAGACTTTGCCTGGGTTGGACTCCATGATGCTGTTAAGGTGACACGTTTACTTGTAGCAAAGTATTTTGTGCTGAGTAGAAGTATTTCTTTATTGGAACATAGAAACTGAATGTGTCCTCCCGGATAAATCTTTTCATCCCACATGTTCCAAATAAAAGATTGTAATATTTTTGTCCGAACTCCCAGATGACAACCTAGTATGAGCTCAGACATCAGCACTTATTTCATGATGATATCGGATCACGTTATTGATGTTTAAATAGCATCAATTTGTACCAAGTTGTGTTTTTACATTAGGTTGTTATCTTTAGGGGCGACTCGTTCAAATGTGACTTTGTCTTCCAGAAAGGACACTTTTTTTGGACTGACGGCACATACTTTGATTTTGATGTCTTTGCCTCTGAAGAGCCTGACGGCACCGGTGCCTGCATTGAGCTTCATGTGGACGGTAAAAGTATAATCCTTGAATTCAGATAGCTGAATGTGCTATCAAAATGAATTCCACCTTGTTTTCTTCCTCACAGACGAAATGTTTTTTGATGAGGACTGCAGCGTCTGCCACCCCTATGTTTGCATCAGAGACACGTACCACTGTGGCAGCACCTGATCAGACCTTTTACCCCCATCTTCTGTAACAAAGTCCTTCTCTTATCACGATGACTGATGAATATCAAACTACTGTATTTTGGTGTCTTTGTATCTCTGGGTTTGCTATCAAATGCTCTTTACGTCTTCTACTCTGCTTCCTCGTCAAACACATTTGAAAGCCCAAAAATCATCTACTAAATAAAGGAATTTAGCTGCATAGAAAATGTCTTATTCTAGTTTTTTTGTCTTTAGGATTCATTTCCATTGTAGGGAGTATAGAAAGAAAGGTTTACTGTAGGGCAGTAGTAGCAAAGTATGGAATTTGATTTTGTACTTTTCCGAGTCTGGAAAATGATGGGAAATGTAAACTCAAGTATGAAAAAAAAACATGTTTCCAAGACTAAAGGATACAATTATGAATTCAGAAAACTGAAATAAATGGATGTTTCTGTTTTTTTCAAGGTGCTTGCTGGGGCGGCAAACATGTTTGTGTGAAAGCACACATTTTGTTTGACGCAAACCTCCCAAAATCATTTGTGAAGGTACACCAGCCATCTGCTCTTATTCTCCTCCAGCCTATTTTAGGGTCTGCCCAGATGTTGTACTTTTTCTGCTGCTTCGACAGAAGGATGATGTCCACACACATTCTGTCCTCATCTTGGAAAAAAGTCATACAACGCAAATGTCAAATTTCTGACGACTGGCTTAAAAATACCAACTATAAAGTCTGGTCACCTAATGGACACAAAAAAAATTCATATTAAACATTTTTTTATCTCAATTTATGCACAAATATCCATTCGTCCATCCTTTTTTACAAATAAATATACAAAATAGAAGTAAATTAATTGGTTTTCCCAACATGCCATGTTTAGCAAAATGTGTCTTAAAGCAGATTACTTTCGAGTGAGGCCATTGGAAGATGCAAAGCACTGTAGTCATTTGCCTATTTTACAGTACTACCCAGAAAATTAAAATATCCTGAAAAGGTTGTTGTATATCTGCAATTCAACTCAAAAGGTACCAGAAACAACAAGCTGAAAACTAAGCAGGCCACGAAGTTTTATGGTTCCAAGCCATGGTGTGTCCTTAATTAGTTTTGTGTTTGCTTTAATTGGCGAATGGTGAATGAAACAAACACAAACCGATCATTCTGTACCATTTTGCAATTCAACCCCAACAACAACAACGCAATGACGAGCACAGTCCAGCCGATGACGAGAGGCCATTGGTAAAAAAGAAAGCTTTTAAACCCACTCATATATAAAATAACACAGAATGGAAGTCGGACTACCTCAGTGGTTCTCAGTTATTTTTTGTCATGCCCCCCATGGGGAACAGAAACACTATTGAGAAACGGATATGTTTTTATGTCTGTAAAAGTCTCTAAACGGCTAAATCTTGGCAAAAATGTGTCATTTTCTGTAGCGCAGAATGAAGGTGTGCTTTTGTGACACATTAGGAAATGTTGCGGTCTTGCGGCAATGATTTTTGAATTTGAATTTGGGGGTGTCAGAAAATCCTGGAACATGGAGCTTTCTTGCCAGTTGTGAATGTCATTGGAATCCATGAAAAAAGATAAAGGCCTGTTTTCATTGGAAAGAAGAATGTGACAGCTGTAGTTAATGTGCATTCACCAACAAAAATGATGTGGTGTAAAAAATTCTGATGAGGTTTCTGATTTCTTATTTTGTTGCATGTTTGTCACACTTAAATGTTTCAAATCGTCCAACAAAATTGAATATTAGTCGGTGAACATGAAAACTGAACATAAAATGCGTTTTTTTATTATTAAGGGAGAAAAACAATCCAAATATACACGGCCAAGTGTGAAAAAGTCATTTCCCTTCCCCAGAAAGAAAGAAATTGAGCTTTACAAGTCTGAAAAATATTTTAAAGCCATTTCTAAAGCTTTAGGACTCCAGAAAACCACAGTGGGAGCCAATATCCACAAATGGCAATAACACCAAACAGTGGTGAATTTTCCTAGTAGTGGACAGCGGACCAAAATTAGCCTAAGAGTGCAGAGATGACTTATCCAAGAGGTCACAAAAGACCCCACAACAACATACAAAGAACTGCAGGACTCACTTGTGTCAGTTAAGGTCAGTGTTCATCACTTTACCATAAGAAACATGCTGAGCAAAAATGACCTGCACGGCAGAGTTCCAAGATCAAAACCACTGCCGAACAAAAAGAATATTAAGGCTCGTCTTAGTTTTGCCAAAAAACATTTGATGATCTCCAAGACCTTTGGGGAAATACTCTGTGGTCTGACGAGACAAAAGTTGAACTTTGGCGTAAAAGTAACGCTTCATTTCAGAAAAATGCCATCATACCAACAGTAAAACATGGTGGTGGCAGTGTGATGGTATGTGGCTGTTTTGCTGCTTTGGGACCTGGAAGACTTTTTGTGTTAAATCAAACCATAAATTCTGCTGTCTACCAAAAAATCCTGAAGGAGAATGTCCGGCCATCTGTTGGTGACCTCAAGATCCAACCAACTGACAATGATCCAAAACACACCAGCAAGTCCACCTCTTATTGGCTGTGGAAAAACAAAATGAAGACTTCTGAGTGGTCTTATCAAAGTCCTGACCTGAATCCTATCGAGATGCTGTGGCATGACCTTAAAAAAAGCTTCATGCTGGAAAAGCCTCCTATGTGACTGAATGACAACAATTCTGCAAAGATGAGTGGGCCAACATTTTGTAAGAGACTCATTGCAAGTTATCACAAACGCTTGATTGAAGTTGTTGCTGCTAAGGGTGACCCAACCACTTATTAGGTTCAGGCTATAATCCCTTTTTCACACAAGGCCATGTAGCCTTGGATTTTTTCTCCATAAATAATAAAAGGTTTTATTTAAAGACTGCGTTCTCTGTTCAGTCGTGTTGTCATTGGCTAATATTTAAATACGTTTGATAATCTGAAACATTTAAGTGTGGTTCTGTATTGTTTAAACGGGTTAACAGCATGTGCTTTAATTCTGCATAAAACAATCCAAAGTACATTAATCTGCATTCAGTCTTTGGAGTTTGGAGGCCGATTAACGGAAAGGGACATTTGCTTAGCGCGCTGAAGACAGCAGAAATCGATTTGTTTCACCTGTCACAAATGAATAAGCTCTCACACCTGTTGCCAATTAGGCTCACACACAAATTAAAATAAAATGCTCTGCTGTACCAGCACTCATATTTGTCAAAGACAAGTGAAAGTAATAATGTCAAAGAAGAAGCGGAGTTTCCAAATCGATGAAGTGAAGATGCACTCTGGCAAAGCGCAGTATGCACTTTTCTCTGGTCAAGGAGCGCTTAAGGCGGACTTGCATCAAAAGCACCATTGCTTCTGCTGAAATGGACTACCGTAGTGCAAGTTGTATCGGCCACGCTTTTTAGAGTGGATGTTCTCAGACTGGACTGTAGACTGGACATGGGTGAAGGTCATTCGTTTAGAAATTGGAGTTGGTAATGCATACATTTAATAAAAACAAGGACAAATTAAAGATGTTTAAATATTTTTTTTATTGTACATTATATTTCAAACAGTAGCAGGACCAACCCATGCGGTGACATCCACGTCGCAGCAGGCCCGAGTTGAGTGGACCAAATATTTGTACTCATCCCTGTGGAGAAAAAACACAAAAAACACAGGGGTTGGCAACACGCGGCTCTTCAGCCTCCTTTGCTAACCACGGTAATTTTGTTGGTGATTTTGTTTTTAACAGCAAAGCAGGGGAAATGTGTGTTTTCGTAAAAAATATGAATTATCTGACTCGCTTCCAAGTCCCTGAATGCATCTAGACTCTCTTCTGACTGCTCATTGGATGAGCAAGGAAGGGGGAGGTAGGCTAGTGTAGCAGTGAGTCTCGTGCGAGACTAAAAAAGGTGAAGGTTTTTTGATTACAGTCTAAAGCAAGTTGCTACGCAGTAAAAAAACAAAAAAAACCCAATGTATTTAACGAGAGCATAGCAATATGTTTCATAGCGAGAAGTGCTCATAACCACAGTAATCGCGGAGGCGGTGACTCCAGGAGAGGCAGGTTATGTGTAGCGGCAGTTGACTGACTGTGCACTCACAGCTCAGAACAATATATATGTGCTTTCACTTTTATGTCTGCAAATACACCGCGGTGAAGTTGGATGTTGGATGTTCGGCCCCATAGCTACAGCGGTAGTCCTCCCTCACCATGCCCAGACTGCTCTCATGGTGTGGCGAGCTCGCACGGGAAGAAAAATGCAGATGCCAGAAAAATATGCCCTTCCCAACGATGTCAGGATAAGTCTTTACACTTTTCTCTAGTCATCTTGAGAAAATAAGGTATGGAAAGTTTCCAGATTTAGCGAGAAAACCGCCAAGTTGGCAACACTGGGCTTTGCATGAGAGGGGAAGCCATTCACAGTTAGAGAATACAATAAATAATCATTGCTAAAAATATCAGAGCATCTATTCCCCTAATTAAAAAATAAACAGGAAATTATTCAGAAAATAGAAGAATGTCTCTCCTTGCTAAGACAGTCAAGAACAGGAACAATAGAGTGGTTATTGATAACAATTCAGTGCAGAAAAAACCGGTATTGAGCAAAAAACACTGATATGCAGATATATGAACTCTGTTTGGCTTTTTTATCTCAAAGTTGGCCATTTTTTATTTTTTATTTTAGACAAATCGGTTAAGTGTTTATATTAGCTCAGAGTAGGTCTACACGTGTTTGTTAAATTTTGTGTTTCTAACAGGGTAACATTACAAAAGATTAAATTTTTTAAAAGTTCTGTAATGGTTTTGCAGCTCCCAAACATTGTTTTTACTGTAAAGCGGAGACGGCGGATGGTGGTCCAGAATCTCTTTGAAGCCATCCGTAAGTCGTTTTCAATCGCCTCTCTGAACTCCTCCTATGTCCGGGTCTTTGCCTCAGCAACTGCCAGGGCTGCAGACCGCTTGGCCTTCCGGTACCTGTCAGCTGCCTCCAGAGTCCCATGGGCCAAGACGGCCTGATAGGACTCTTTCTTCAGCTTGACGGCATCCCTCACCACTGGTGTCCACCAACGGGTTCTGGGATTACCGCCACGACAGGCGCCGACCAGCTCCGATCGGCCGCATCGACAATAGAGGCACGAAACATCGCCCACTCAGATTCAATGTCCGCTGCCTCCATCGGAACATGGTCAAAGCTCTCCCGCAGGTGAGAGTTGAAACTCCTTCTGACAGGGGACTCCGCCAGGCGTTCCCAGCAGACCCTCACAATGCGTTTGGGTCTGCCAGTTCTGACCGCCATCCTCCCCCACCATCAGAACCAACTCACCACCAGGTGGTGATCAGTTATGTATATGTGTGTGTATGTATATGTATATGTGTGTATATATATATGTGTGTGTTGTTAAGTGACCTAGAAGCTTTTTGCCACTCGCGGAGCTGTGTGCTACTCGCTGAAGTATTAAGCCTGGTTGGTTCTACCGGCTGACACTGTTAGCTGGGTCCCTCGAACGGGTTCCTTGGAGGTGTTGGAACTTCCGAGAGGCTCCGGCTGCTGACAGATAGACTGGAACCCACCGGTAGTCGTCTGCGATAGCGGTCTGGAGGAAACTTCGGAAGACCGTCAGACGAGCCGGCAGCATAAAGACAACGAGAACCTTGAGCCGTGGAGCTACCCTAAGAGGAGCTGAGCCCGGTGGGATATAGAACCAACCACAGCAGCCAACCTTTGTCTTGCCGCTTTAGGGAGCAAATTAGATCCATAAGCTCTTCCAGGGGAAGCCGTCGACTTGATCACTCGCCGTCCCTTTCCCCTGGGTTAGGAATAATCCCCAGCAGAGAACGTATTCTTACTGGATTTACCTATTTACTACCTGGCATCGCCTCTTGGGTGGGATTGAAATACTTGGTTTCCAGATAGGACCTGGTCCTTACCTAGAGGTATGTAGGTGGAATTCAAGGTGGTTCATCTTTAAAGAATATTGTCTTTATATTCATTGTTATCTGCTTGTATTCCCCCTGCTAATCTGTCCTAATAAAACCTGTCATCTATAGCAACTGAACAAGAGTTGTCGTTAAGTATTTTCTGTGATACAAAAGAGTAAGCGGTGTGATACAGATTAAATTCCTTGGAGGTTGTTCCGGTACTCAATACAAACAGGTCCCCCTTTATCGCTAGCAGATAGGTAAATTATCCCAGGTGGTTTCCAAAAGCAACAACCCATATTAGGGGGGAAGCAGTCGTAAAAGGCAGAGGGTCCGGTGTCAAACACAACCAAAGCTAGTGAAGCGGTTACTCTGGTCGTGTGCGATCCGGGTGTAGCGGGGCCGCCTTTGTCAAAGTCAAGGCTGTGAGAACCTGGGTGAGTTCCCCTAGCCCCTGACTAAGAAGGTCTCCAACCCGCAACGGGGGAGATTTAACCCTTTACACGGAGTAGTCAGGTCAGGGAGGTGCGCCTGCCTCGTCTCGCACGAGGACGTGGTAAGGGTCTTGCACCACCTGGGTAACAAGGGTTTTAGACAGTGTATATGTATATGTATATGGGTGTATATGTATATGTGTATATGTATATGTGTGTGTATA
>QODF01000293.1:360207-379675 GCA_024372805.1 Oostethus manadensis
TATATATATATATATATATATATATATGTGTGTGTGTGTGTGTATGTACGTGTGTATGTATATGTACGTGTGTATGTATGTATATATACGTGTGTGTATGTATATATATATATATACGTGTGTATGTATGTATATATACGTGTATGATTTAAAATCTACTGACGTGTCCTTTGTGCAAATAAGTTGTGTTGGGCAGGATTTAATAAACATTCCTTTTTGAGAAAGTGAGAAAATGCACTATTGCAAACAAGTATGTAAAAAAACCCGAAATGTTATTCACTTCACAACCAACTCTTTATCACACACCCGGGCGACATAAACATGTTGATAAAACTGTGAATTGAAGAAAAACCCCTTTAAGTCCACTTGAAAGCACAATCCTGCTTCCTACTTGCTTCTCTCAATGCTGTTAAATTACAGCGCTTCTCACTGATTCTAACTAAGTAACACTAGAGGGCGCCACATATAACCAAAATATTTTGATCTCATTGAGCTCCCTTTTGTCCAGACTAACTGAGGGCCACATGGCATTTAAAAAAATGTAGAAGTAATGTTTTTTTAATGTAACAATATATTGTGTTTAATTACTCTATAGGCCTATATTTCTGAACAACTGCAAGCCTTTGCACCACCACTGGTCCTCTGGCATTTTTGACCCCAAAGTTTTCCTCTGTCCAAGGACTTATTCCACGAGTTTGTCAACAATACTGTATAGCGGTGTATATTTTGAACAACACAAAACAACCATAGATATTTGTGAAAACAAAGAGAACTGAATATCGATCTCATCACACTGATGTAGATCCGATACCGATACCACCCTGTTCACGATAATATAGATATTTGTATCTGTGAGATTTTATAGTGTAATATCTCAGTGCATTGCCAGTTTAATAACTTTTGATAGTTGGCCTTCAAAGCACACACACTCACCTTCTATGATATATACATAAACACTCACATAGCACAATCAGAGTTGCGCAACATGATTGGACTCCTGGAATGTTACTAAGAGACATACAATAGACACATTGTTCTAGATGAATTGTTGTCACTCAGGCCAGCAAAACTGTCACTTTCACACAAACATTACTTTCACTTTTCAGACACACAAGCTTGAGTTTCAATATCTAGAGGGGTGGGAGAACTGTTATATAGCTATAACTGGCATTCTCCTGACAAGGGTACCAAAATTGGGACATACAGTAGTGTTCAAAATAAAAGCAGTCCAACATGACTAAGTTTTTAGCACAGTATATCTCTATTGCTGTATGGCAAACATTTCACCATTAGGTGCGGTAGATTCTCAGAAAACAAACAAGACCCAGAATTCATGTTATGCATGTTCTTAAGGTTGTTAGTTGAAAGGGGTGTGTTAAAAAATAGCAGTGTGGCATTTTATCACTGATCAATTTTGTTAAAAAAAAACAGGTGTGAATCATGTGGTCCCTATTTAAGGACAAAACCAGCCCTTGTTGAACATGCATTTCTCTTTGAAAACCTGAGGAAAATGGGTCGTTCAAGAGATTGTTCAGAAGAACAGCGTACTTTGATTAAAAAGTTGACTGGAGAGGGGAAAACCTATGAAAAAATTATATGCAACAATATGCAAAAACTGTTGGCTGTCCAACTAAAATGATTTTCAGTGCCTTAAAATGGAGAGCAAAACCAGAGACAAGTGGCAGAAAAAGGAAGACAGCTATCAAAATGGATCAAAGAATAACCAAAATGGCAAAGGTTCTGTCAATGATTAGATCCAGGATGATCAAAAACAGTCTGGAGTTACCTGTAAGTACTGTGACTGTTAGAAGACGTCTGCGTAAAGCTAATCTATTTACAAGAATTCCCTACAAAGTCCCTCTGTTAAAAAAAACATGTGCAGAAGAGGTTACAATTTGCCAAAGAACACATCAACTGGCCTAAAGAGAAATGGAGGAACATTTTGTGGACTGATGAGAGCAAAATTGTTCTTTTTGAGTCCAAGGGCTGTAGACAGTTTGTGAGACAAACCCCAAACTCTAAATTCAAGCCACAGTACACAGTAAAGAAAGTAAAGCATCATGATATGGGCATGTTTCTCCTACTATGGTGTTGGGCCTAATTATCCCATAGCAGGGATCATAGATCAGCTTGCATATGTCAAGAGGTCATGAAGAGGTCCTGTTGCCTTATGCTGAAGAGGACATGCCCTTGAAATGGCTGTTTCAACAAGACAATGACCCCAAACACACTAGTAAACAAGCAACATCTTGGTTCCAACGCAACCAAATTAATATTATGGAGTGGCCAGCCCACTCCCCGGACCTTAATCCAATTGAGAGCTGTTTTTGTAGCAAAACCAAGAAATGTTGATGAATAAATGTGGTTGGATCAGGGTAACAGCTGAAAGGTGCCAAACGTTGGTTGACTACATGCCACACAGATGTGAAGCAGTTATGAAGAACTAAATATTAGTTTAGTGATTCACAGGATTGCCAAATTCTAGAAACAAAAATGGTTGTACAAAATAGTTTAGATTTTGTAAAGACACACGTAAAGTTGTGCCGTGGCATAAAGTGTCCTAACTAACGTGTTTTTTTTAGATGCCAGCCGCCTCTCGTTTTGCTTTGTATTCCTGCAGCGCATGACAACAAAAAAGGTGCATTCGAGGACCATCAAACAGTGGGACAAATAGCCGCTTGATTCCACCACGAAACACATGAAAAAAAACGTGGAGATTTCTAACTGTATATTCATTTTGAATGAAATAATATCCCATATTTCTAGTATTGATATCCCTTTACATAAAAACTGATGTAGTTATCTTATTTGTGTAATTGAATCATTTACCACAAAGATTTTACATCCCTACTTGTTATAGAAAAAAAGTTATATAGACTTAGACTTAGAAAGAGTTTTGAACTACAAGGGAAATTGCTTCGTTACAGTATCTTATTTGTAGACAAAAAAGACCAAACACTCTTAAATTAAAAATTCAATGCAATAGAAATAAATTATATTATCTATATAAATATATCTTCTTCTTTTCCTTTCGGCCTATCCCATCAGGGGTCCACAGCGAATCGTTTTCTTCTGTTTGACTCGCATGTTTTGATTTGGCAAAAGTTTTACGTCGGATGCCCTTCCTGACACAACCCTCTGTATGAGGTACATGATCTAATAGTGGTAATAAAAATAGCTTACTCTTAATTGTTTTACCTAAAACATCGCAAATATATATATATATGTCTCATATTATATAGATATATATATATAAGTATAAGAGAAGCAATAAAGAGAATATGAGATAAACAATATTAGCATAATTATTGATGGTGTGTAAAAATATGGCAAATATGGACAAAGTGCGATTAATCCCGATCAAATATTTTAATCGATTGACAGCCCTAGTTTGCAGCATATTTCTAGATGGTTGTAGCTTCAAGTTGCTCTAGTTTGTGCATCAGTTTCAGGAGGATCACTCATATAGACTCTGTACCTTCATTCTGGGCTCAAATCGAAAACCTTCTTCTACTTGTACGGATACCACCACTCTGGGGTCCCATGAAAATAAATCACATTGCCCCCGGGTTAACTGGTTAATTTCCATGATACACAGCCTGGCTAGGAAAGAAAAAATGGGTGACATACTGACACCCTTTTTTCTTGTCTTTTTTCTCACATTTCTCTCTTTTCCCTTTTTTCACTCTCAGATTTTTTTTAATAGGTACGGGCAGCACAGTTTCACTCCTCTGTGCCGCAACTGCCGACTGACACGTCAACACCCTGCAGCTATGAAGCAGCAGTCAACCAAACCGTTTCACGTAGCTCTATAGAGGGGTGGTCTGTCTATATGGAAGTATACTTCTGGTCAATGTGGATATTTAACTGTTGCTACCAAATGCAAGAAATTGTTTTACTGGAGCCCCTGTCAGTCTTGGGCCCTTGGAATTGTTCTAACCTGACCCCCCCCCCCACAGAGCCCCTTGCAATGCAGTCTAAAGATCCACCCACCTCTACTTTTTACATACACCGTTTCACCTCAAAAAGTGTACAGATGAGTTTTTCTGCGAGCAAAGAATGAGCAGAGACGGTTACAACGTCTCATTGGCTGGTGGCATTCTCTGACTTCATAATGTTGCAATGCAGTGATCTTCCAGCGCAAGGACACAACAATATAATGCAATCGTGTTGCTGACCGCAAGGAATGTGCCAGAGATGGACTCAAGTGAACCGTTTGTCTGCTGCGGTTGTGCAAGTCAGGCAGTGGGCAGCTGAGACCACGACTCTCAGTCCACCAAACTAACAAACATGCAATTTCATGTTTGGGTAATGTGCATCCTCAGCAAAGATAAAAGACACAAATATAGCATCTGGGACGAGATTCGTTGCACATCGTTGCGGACTTGAAGGGTGGATGGCAACGGGGAATGCTCGGCCCCGCAGAGAAGCCAGTGTAAAGTTTTAGTGGCTCCCGGCCGGCATGAAGAGGTCTGCTTGGCGGTAAAACTCGGAGTCATGTGCGTCCATTTAAATGAGAAGGCAAAGCGGGACAGACCCCCTCAGGCTGCCAAGCCGACATACTGGAGGAATGCAGCAGCCATCTGAGTCAGGAAAACAGCTCAGCAGCTCTCCCAGATTGTGTAAACACACGGCACTCCCCAAAAGGAAAGTTCATATCACGGAGATGGACTTCTTGTCACGGAATTCCGCACAGCGCTTTAATCGCTCGTGTCGGCAAACCTGCACAGCTGTGTGTCTGACAGGCGTCTCGGGGTGGGTGAGGGCGGCCACACCCAAGTTAATAAACACGATCCTGTCAACCGCTGCTCGTGTCGTGAGGTGGAACGTCTTCCCCCTGTCCTCGTACCATGCCGCTGTCCTTTTACACGTCTTACCGGGTGTCGCTGCAGACTTCCAGCAGTGGCCACGCGGATAGTGTGTCGCAGCCCCCCCCCATCGCCCTGCAGCACACCACACCCCCTTACTACCAACACTTCCTAGGGAATTTGCAACTGCATGTTTTTCAGCTGCCATCAAAGGAAATTCCACCTCATCACTCTGTCTCCTGAACCCAAACGCCTGTGAGAGTGTGGCAACATGCAGAGTAAGTTTCTGGCTTCTTCTGTGGAGAGATTGTAATGTTTAAAGCCTTGGACGTGTGTGTGACTTGACTTGGGCTTGGTTAGCAATGTTTTTGTGTAGTGAAATGATGATTGGTTGGCCGATTTTTCTGATATATCGGTCACGATTCCCAAACCTGACCAAGGCTTCATGCAAGAAGATTTTCACAAGGTAAGCTTTTTGTTGCCCAACGTTTGATGCACACATGCCAAACAGAACTTTGACAGTCATTAGGAAAGTTCGTTTGTATCGTATTCCACTGACTTTCGACAGGAAGAGGTTTCTCCACCCCCGATGCAGGATGTGTATGTATTAAAGCACCAAGATGATGACAAGGTGGTCATTGTTTTCCTTTCAGTCTTTCCTCTCAGTCTGCTGGTGACTGTGCTGACTAAACACGACTCGACACGTTCCTCTTAGCAGATCACTGTGTTTGTCTCCATAGGGAAACTTGCACAGAGAACCGTATCGGTTAGGCCTCTGTGTTTGCTGGTGCAACCTCAGTTGTGTTTGGCACGCTTTGGGCCAACGCAAATGTTGCGGTATTGATTGTGTGATATGATGTAATCCTGAGGCATGAAGAGACCCATTTGTGCGGATGACTCAACAGTAAACATGGTTTAGCATGTGTTATTTTAACGTTTGTGTATTATAAGGAAAGTGTACTGTTTATTATTTCATATAACTATTTTGACTTCCTATTTGTTTGCCTATTATTTCACCTACATTACTGTGTATATCACTTGGGTCTCCATGGTTGGTTACATGGTGACCTGGTGGTTACATGGGGGATATGTTTTATAAATTACACACAAGAAAGCAAATTGGTCTACCAGCGTTCTAAGCTTGATCACAATTTTAAGACCAGCAGAAAAATTGCAAGAATTTACATTTTGCACTGTTGAATCTTAAGGAGGTTCTAGAAAAAATGCATTTGTTGCAAACAACCTTTAAAGTGAAATGGGATATTCATCAAATGATCAAAAGTTTAAGACCTGCCCGAAGCCTGCAACCCCCCTAAAATGAGTAGCTGCGCCATTCTTGTTGATGCTTGATGGCAGTGTTTCCAGGAGGCCGGTGGGAATGTTGCTCCAAGTGGTAAAGATGGCTTCACAGAAGGAACTTCTTCTGTTGTTTTCGGCTTTCCCTGCTTATCCCAACAGGGGTCGCCACAGCGAATCATTGTGTTCTGTTTGATTTGCATGTTTTGATTTGGCAAAAGTTTTACATCGGATGCCCTTCCTGACACAACCCTCTATATCAGGGACATGATACTTATATATATATATTTGGGTGTGACCAGGAAGGACAGGATCAGGGATGAGTAATGCCTACAACGCAAAATAAACGTAATAATCAAAACATTGTGGATTCAATATTTGAAAAAAAGAAAATATGAATATGAATATGAATATGGAAAAAAATGAATATGAATATGGAAAAAAAAACCGGAAAAAGGTTTCCCGAGCTGGGTCGTCTCGTGTGAAGAAACCATCCTCTATAGCTTGAGCACCAAAAAGGTAACATTGACCATTTTTCAGTTCAAACAACCATCGCAAATATGTGTAGCTTATTAAAGTCTAAATACTTTGACTGTGGACCCAACAAGTTTAAGATGTTCTGACTGTGTATTACTTCATACAGTACATGTTTATGTATAATTATTGGTATCAGTACTAGAGAAAAAAATACAGTGACTTGTTCAATTTTGATGCAAAATGGAATATGCACTACTTGGTTTTCACCAGAAGAGGGGCTGTTGATTTGATTTAGCCCACTAGCTTGTGGGCTAAACAACTTGACGTCAGCTATGGGAGGTTGAGCCACATCAAAACATTATCCCATTATCCCATTATCCCAGCCGGTTAAAAATATTTACAAAGCAAATCAATTCATTGTTAATTCTGTTCCTGGCCTGCCAAATAATTGATAGTGTGTGGATTCACAGAGGGAACTGATGTCCATTATTTGTGAACTTCCCTTGCCTTCCATCCCCAAATGTTCACATTTGGATTAGGTCACGGGACCACAAAGGATGGTCCAAAAAAAGGTTATTCCTGTGGAAGAAGTTTTTTGTCAGCCAGGCATTGTGAAGTGCAGGGTTGAGTTGCACTTTATTTTGATTGCACTAATGCATTTTTCAACATTCAACATGAAAACCTTGATTCTCAGATTGAATTAATCTCAGATTAATTCTCAAGATGTGTTTTTTTCGAATACATAACTTCTTTTTCCCTAATATTGCTCCATAATCAACACCCCCAGTATAAATTGAAACAAAAGCTTAGCATCACATTGACCTCATCAGCTTTGACAGTCAACCACCCATTCCAGACTCACCTTACACGTATCTAAATGTAATTACAGATGCCTTTGTACACAGGCTGGCTACAAGCGCCTTTCTGTGAAAATACAGTGCCAACAACCACTGTAATTGGATTAGAAAAGACAGGTATAAAAACAAGCCCTGAACACAAGATTTGGGTAAATAGATCCCATCGTTTCCAAGTCAGACTCCGGCATGCTCAGACGGATCGGCCAGCAGAGGGACCTGAAACATCTGATCAGCGTGGACCATCTGTGCTGCTGCAGATGGAGCCCTCTCTCTCAACATTAAACCCCTGTCACACATTCAGTGAATGGAAAGTAATAACCTGACCCCCACACACTCTTTCGGGATCTGCACCCACCACAACCCTCCCAGTGTGACAGGCGAGTTAAAATGTTCCAAAGTGTAATCGCTGCATTCGTTCACATTTAATAAATCATTCTTCAGGAGACTCGGAATTCCCCTTCACTGGCACAAACGCAAGGGAAGCAGTAGAGATGAATTTATTATTTTTCCATGAATGACTGTTTGGCCTTCTCTCTAAACACTTTTTGCAGTTTTCTACCTTCAAAGTACTCAACGTGCTTTGACACACTTTTACCTCATTCACCTACTGAAGCCGCAGTACCAAGAACAACTGGCGGTTAAATATCTTGCCCAAGGATTCTTTGACATGGCCTCGTGGGGGGGATCGAACCAGCAACATTCAGTTCGGAAGGTAACCACTCTACCACCGTGGTCATTTCAATGAAATACCTGAGAATGGAAAATGGGCATGGTAAGCGCAATTGTAAACATACGACCCTAGAAGCTGGCTGAAGATAAGCTAGTCCCTCCGATGACAATCTAGAAGGTTCCTCGTGAAAATCAGAGAGAAAATCTAAATCTCGGACAGTCTTTGGGGCGGCATGGGTCAGGTGGTGAGAGTAATGGCTTTCCCTACCGGAAGGTTGAAGGTTCAATCCTCTGTCAAAGGAGTGCCTGAAAGGTGGACAAGGGCTATACAAGTGAGAGACCATTTACCATCGTTGGTTTTATCACTTACTGTCTGTGCCGAATCGATGCTGCTGATCTCCAATGGAGAGAGATACAGATGATTGGTTAGTGGGCGGGGTTTTTATAGGTTGTGATTTCTTATTGGTCAGTTGGTGGTGCTGCTATTGGTCCTGATCTTGCATCTAAGAAGATAGTCTACACACATACAGGTTGGCGTAGCCTGCTAAGAAGTCAACCAGCTTGGTAGTATGGCATGTCTAGATTTTTCATCTTATTCAGATTTAGTTTTTGGCATTCGGAGAATTTTCTTTTGCATTTGAAGCCTGCATTTTGCAGGGTTAATGCAAATGAATCACGGTCACCTTAAGATCACATGTTTCTTTATGACAGTGACAGAAGGTGCGGTAAGCGCAACCGTCTACTGTATCTCAGAAAAACCAGCACAAAAGGCAAGCGAATAGCTTACAAAAGAACAGAACCTGAGCCATGACGATCCATATTCATGGACTGAGTGCTTATTATTGCCATTTATCCACAAGGCTCACAGTCTGTTTCAGAGCATCCACCTCTCAATGGGCCTAAGTGTTCTCATTAAGCTGTTATCCCCTCACATTATCCTCATCGTTGTGTTGAAGCTGTCCGGGGCTCCCCCCTTGATTCTGCAGCAGATGTTAAAAAAAGAGAGAGACCCTCTTCCGACCTATAACCCCCCCACCCACCCTCCACACAGACACAAACTACCACCCATCTCCCTGGTATCTAATTAGGCCTAAAGCACAAAGACTCCCAGATGTCAGCGTCCTCCTGGCCTCCTTTGATTGCCTCCTTTCCACTCCACAGACTGGTTTGTTAGCCGGCTGGGGGTTGTGCATGTGGTAGGTGTTAGCGCGTGTCACTCTCCGGAGGTCAGCACTAGACTGCTTTAACGTATCGGTAATTGCTTTTGGTGTAAATCACCGCAATTCAGGAGGAAGGGAAGGGAGGACAGACCCGAATGAACCCCATCAAGGTAATAAATAACTTCTCAACAAGACATGATGAAATGAGTACTATTAACTAACGGAGGTGTGGATTCCAGTCAGGTGACTTGGACTCAAATCAGACTTGAGTCACAATTTTGATGACTTTGGGTTTAGCTTGACAAACCCAAACCCTTGTCTTAGGAGCAAACAAGGAATGTGCGGATCACATTTCCGTGCACGGACACTCTTGACTGAGTCTTATCAAACGGGTCTGATTTTATTTCAACAAATAAAGCAATTGAAAAGGAATTATTGTTAAATGAATGTATTTGTAAAATTTAATCGAGTGTTACATTGTGTGCTTACGCTTTGTAAAAACGTGCATCTCCTCGACTCGAGACTTGAGTTATTACGTCTGTAATAACCGTGCAATAAACCGCACAATAACTGTGCAATAAAGCTGTGGCTTGTTCAACATGCACAGAGTTGAAAACTGTAAATTGTGTATATAACATATATATTGTGTATACTGTACTAATATATAATTAATATTACCTCGTTTTTATACTTACTCTGCTCTTGTGTACTTTGTACTCTGCTCTTGTGTGCTCTTTTACTGCTGAAAACCTGACATTTCCCTCTGAGGGACTAATAAATGCTTATTTTACCTTATCTTGTTGTGAGACTGAGACAAAATACAGACTTGCTCCCACCAGTTAATTAATTGTCACCATGCCCTACAAGCTAATTATCTCAGGGTTACTGAGCATGCTGTTTTGCCAGGACATATTATCACGTCCTCTCCTGGTCTTCCTGATAAGTATATCTACAATGTATATATAGTCTTCAAAGTAATTAATGTCTTGTGGTTTTCTTTTTTTTAGTCATCAATGCAGCAGTCCCTGAGAGACTGCCATGGGGTTGGCTTTTTGAATGAGTCTTTCCAAAATGCCAAAGAAAAAGCAAAACATATGCATGGCGCTCAACCTCCGAGGGTTGCCCATTTGGATTACTGGACAATTGGAGATGGCATGTACAATGGGGGTTCTCAAGTTCTACAAGTTCTATTGGATACAAAACTTTTACCTGTGAATATTGTCTCTCTCGGTTGTCCAGGTGTTATTCATGGTAGTAGATATCTGAATCGTGAACCGGACTGGGAATATTTTCATTCATCCAGGTCATTGTATTCCCAGGACATGGACTCGATTGCCAATGGACTGTTCAGGTTGTCTTAATGGATGTTTCTCCTCTCATCTGATCAGGCTTCATAGGTTCATGCTCAAAGACTAGGTGGGACAAACACTAGATAGGACAGGTCTTGCCTAGTCTAGAACTTGGTGCAAGATACAGTCTATTGATCCTTCATCCTAAGAAGAAAGCTCCCCAGCGATAGTTGTTTGGTATCGCCTTCGTTAGCATCCCATTCGGATGTAACGATGGTCATGGACCCACCTGAAACCAGGATGGCTGTGGCTTGTTTATTTGTTAACGACTAAATTATTGGATCTATTCGAAATGAATGAAAGGACAGCATCGTATGAGGTTGAAAGTCGGTGTCGCAGACGTCCCCCTCTGTTCAGAGACTGGTTTGACCTCTTTTTGTGTCTGTCTGTTTTTGGAATCATTTTTTTAACATGGGTTCCTTTGGAATTTGTGTCTTTGGTTATAAATACTATTCTGTAAAATAATGATTGTCTTGAAGGAGGCGTTACTTGAATATCTCATTGCATCACTCTACTCCATCTGAACCAGCACGCAAACTCCAACCGGCCGGTGCAGCAGCACATTTACCCTGCTTTGGATTGTTCAACAGTCAAAGGGTGACTTTTCTCATCAGCCGCCTTATCTGAGCGGACACGTTAATGTGTTTACTTATCACTTCCAATATGCTGCAATCCTCCTCCCTGTCACTTCCGGATTCCCCGTTAAAAAAAAAAAAAAAAAAGGTCCGTGCAATCAGGCGCAGTGTTGATCCCCTTTAATCTCGATTTCCTAAGACCTTCTCCATCCCCGCATCCACGTTCCATGTGGGCGGTTTGAAATCCACATGTCATTTCTGGAAGAACAAGCTTTACATTGATTCGCAATGTGATTATGTCATTAAAGGCAGCACATTTCACATCCTGTCCCCCTGATTAGCTGACTTCCACCTCCTCTAAATGGCCCGTGGGTGTTTGGAAATGGGGCAGTGGGTGTGTGTCATGTTTAGCAACACAGCATCAGTCACGCTTGGGAACACACCGCGGTCGCTCCGACGTGCTGAGGCTTCATGTCGATCATTTTGGATTCGGCGGCGCGGCACTGGACAGAAAGTGTCACGTTGATGTGTGAGGCTGTTTGACAAGTGCAGTCACGCAAGCGGCGCCCTCGCAGATTCGCCCAGCAGCACATGCCACGCAGGCAAGCACATGACTGACCTGAATTCGGCCCCTATTTCGTGAGCGGAAGCTTCTGATTGTTTTCATGCTAGATGAATTGCCGCATCCTTTGCTAAGTGGAGTGGGGTCTTCTTTTGAATCAGAAGACCACACAGCGCCCTGCAATGATGCAAACAAAGTTAGGTCTATTCTCACGCCTCGTCTGTGTGGATAGAAAATGGTTATGTTATGTAATAAAGGGCACAAATTCCAAAAAACCAGCACAAGAACGATTCCAAGAATAGAACGACGCGTGAAACCAGGGCCAAAAAGTTTGTAACCAATATTTGGGGAGGGAAATGTGCCCTCTAAAGTTGCAAGAACTGGACACTTGGAACCCCCCTTGTGCAATGGTTTGTGCCTTCAACTCAGCAGATTAACTCGGTGCAGGTTTTGCATTTTCTTTGGCTTTTTGGCAACGGTAATTCCAAAAGTCTCAGGGGTTTTGTCGCATGTAGCAGAGTCCTCCAATGAATCACAATTCAATGCCCCAATAAAAGACAAGCATGTCCTGGGACAACAGGACTTTTGGTCCCCCTACCTTTGACCTTTCCTTTGCCTGTGTGGAAGTGTATTGACTCCTTTCTAAAGCTCACACAGCCTCTTTGTGGAAGAGTAGTATGCATGAAACGAGGTGTTTATCTTCGGCTATGGCCTTAGTCCGGCCAGGTCGGACTGGTTCCCAGCCCTGTTTGGAGAAGCCTAGAAAAACAAAGGGCTCAGAGCTCAGGGCTGGTTGGAAAGGGCGGGAATCCCGGGTAACAGTCAGTCGACAGGGAGAGCTATCTTTGTGAAGGCGGGGAAAAAGGACTCTGATCTTGTGCGGAAGGTGAAACTTCAATAAGAAAAGCCGCCGGACACGAGTTGCTGACTCCCACCTCCCCTTTCCGTCCCCGCAGGGCGTCGCAGGTGAGTGAGACAGCGCTGGGTGGACATGTGGAGAGGGACGAGCCGTTAAAGAGATTGGCCCCTCGGGCCACGGGTGAGTCAATATTTAATCACTTTTCTCGTGACTAAGAATAGCTTGCAATGTTTGTAGCGTTCGAGGCTCAGCAGGCTCACATACACGACAGCAATGTTCGTGCAAACATGTCATCTGCCGACTCAACCCCTGGGAACAAAGCAATCCTTAACTTCCTGTGTTTACACAAGTGCCACCCCAGGAAGATTCGAGATAGGAGAGATTATGTAAAATATTCACACATACATGTAAATCCAACCTCATTTAATTATGCCCAGAGTTGTCTTTCATCGACAATGCTCGCCTCGGGTTTCCTATGCAGGCTTAAGTTTTGTTGACGTTGCATGTTACAAATCAGTTTGTTTGCCAGCAATTTGATAAGAACTGTGCAAGAAGTACATAATTGTTGAGGATTGTTTGTGTATAGTATGTAAAACTATGATAATTCCGGCCGCACGGTGGCTGAGTGGTTAGCACATGGTTAGCACATTGGCCACACAGTCAGGAGATCTGGAAGACCTGGGTTCAAATCTCCGTTGGGCATCTCTGTGTGGAGTTTGCATGTTCTCCCCGTGCGTGTGTGGGTTTTCTCCGGGTACTCCGGTTTCCTCCCACATTCCAAAAACATGCATGTTAGGTTAATTGGGGACTCTAAATTGTCCGTTAGGGTGTGAGTGTTTGTTTGTCTATACGTGCCCTGCGAGTGACTGGCAACCAGTCCAGGGTGTACCCCGTCTCTTGCCCAAAGTCTGCTGGGATAGGCTCCAGCATCCCCGAGACCCTAATGAGGATAAGCGGTATAGAAAATGAATGAATGAACTATGATAATTCCCTATGAATTGTAATGTTTGTAATAATTTTGCGCGTATGGTCCGGATTCATTGGATTTCCTTCATTTCCTATGGGACACGTTACCTCTGTTTATGTACATTTTGGTGTCCGTTGGAACTTTTGGATCGAGTTAATGATGAAAACCGCGATTCCACTGTGTTGAGTTGGGTGATACCGCAGATTTTGCTAAAAATCTGACACCAAGTAGATTCATGGCTAACATTGGTGATACCCATACCAACCGAGGGGCTGAACAGTGGCCTTGTGGTTAACATGTTGAGGACACATTCAGGAAATCTGGAAGCTCTGATTGATGTCCCCATTTTGGCATCTCTGTGTGGAGATCGCATGTTTTCCCACACTCCAAAAATATGCATACTAGGTCAGTTGCAGACTCTAAATTGTTTGAATATGAGTATGACTGGTAATAATATATAATATGATAATATTACAAATCATTCCTAATGTTAAAAAAGGTCAGTAGTGCAAACTAAGTAAACAAAATCAAAAACACTTTTGCTCCCAAAGCTGAGTTTGTTTACAATAACACAATAAAAAACATATATATATTGTAAAAATGACCACAAAAGCCAACAGAAAAAGGTACCGTTAGGTATCAACATATACATTAGAAGGGTCGTTACTCATAACTATAATTCCAAAATAACTTGTTGTATGTTAATCTCCTTAAAGTTTTCTCATACAATAAAAGCAACAGATTAGGGCAGACAAGTGGAGGTTCCGTTGCAGAATATCGTACACCTTCTCCCAGCAGACCTCCAAATTCTTGTCTCTATTAATGCACAGCATTGGACAGATACAACAAAATAACCAGATCAGGGCAGACAAGTGGAAGCTCGGCGGCAGGAGATCATCCACCTTCTCGCACCAGACCTCCAAAATCTTGTCTTTTTGTATGCACAGCATAGTACACTTACACATAGTACACAAGAGTGGTGGTTGCAAACACCCAATCAGTCAATCAAAAAAAAAAGCCTGCTATGTCACAGGTGAAAACACATGCACATGCGGCAGTTGTTTTGCAAAATGCACACGAGAGCGGCTGCCAATGTGACTGACAGGCTTTATCCGGGTTGGGAACTTTTTGTGGCTGGAGGTTAACTTAAGGTGAATTTGTTTGCAAGTGCCTCTTTGCAATGTCAAGTGCAGCCAAGCACTGCGTTGTGTCACAATAGCAGCCCCCACACCGCAGCTCGCATGTACATATGGGAATGGAAATACGCTGAAAATACCGTATGCGTGTTGTTGTCTTAAATCAGCGGAGGATTGGCTGATTGGACTTATTGCGTCCCATCCCCTTGCCTATAAGGAATGATGTATTTACAACAATTACTTCCTACGAAGGTTTGGATTCAGAGTGCATGATGGTTTGATTTCGTGTGAAAATGAAAGTAGGTCATATCTGCAACACGGCACCACATGCTCTCATGTTTTCCTCCGTACGCTTCCTCTTGTGTTTCTCTTCCCTTTCTGATTATTTATTACAGATCAGAGCAGCGGTAGTGGTCTGTAGTAGTAGTCAGTCCTGTTTATGCTGAAGATCTGTCGACCAACCCATCAAGTCGGAATCCATTCTTCCTATTATTCCACTTACAGACGGAATTAAATGAAACGTGAAAACGCACTCCTACAGTCACCTTTACACTTGTGTTACCCCCAAAAAATTAGAAAATATTAGAATATTAATATTAGTTGTATTAGAAAATAAGACCTCTATAAATGAGATCATATAGACCCAAAAGTTAGCATTGTTGTCTCATCAATGTAACGTCACTGACACCAAGTGGCCAGTGTAACAGAATACTCCTGCAACGGCTCAGTCAGCGTTACTTGAGTTAAGTTGGCCACCCACTCCATGCAAAACTCTGCTCAAATGGTCACATTTGTTTGTGCTGTTTTGTGCAATTGAAATGACCATTTGTGCTGCTTCCATTTTTGAGTTACCGCTGTTTACTTCATAGGTGAACAAGTTCACCCAGCCCCCGACATGCTCAGTTTGGCACCAAAATAGTCTCATTATTTTGTGCTGCGTTTGTGCTGTTTTGTGCAGTTATAATTAATGTTAGTGCTGCCTTTGTTTTTGAGATATTGCCGATTAAATTTTTCATAATCAGCCCTCCCACATGCTCTGAATTAAACCAAAACAGTAAAAAAAAAAATTTGTCTTTATTTGTGCTGTTTTGTGCAATTGAAATAACCATTTATGCTGCTTCCATTTTTGAGTTACCGCTGTTTATTTCATAGGTGAACAAGTTCACCCAGCCCCCGACATGCTCACTTTGGCACCAAAATAATCTCATTATCTTGTGCTGCGTTCGTGCTGTTTTGTGCAGTTATAATTAATGTTTGTGCTGCCTTTGTTTTTGAGATATTGCCGATTAAAGTTTTCATAATCAGCCCTCCCACATGCTCTGAATTAAACCAAAACAGTAAAAAAAAAAAGTGTCTTTATTTGTGCTGTTTTGTGCAATTGAAATGACCATTTGTGCTGCATCCATTTTTGAGTTACCGCTGTTTATTTCATAGGTGAACAAGTTCACCCAGCCCCCGACATGCTCAGTTTGGCACCGAAATAGTCTCATTATTTTGTGCTGCGTTCGTGGTGTTTTGTGCAGTTATAATTAATGTTTGTGCTGGCTTTGTTTTTGAGATATTGCCGACTAAAGTTTTCATAATCAGCCCTCCCACATGCTCTGAATTAAACCAAAACAGTATAAAAAAAAAGTGTCTTTATTTGTGCTGTTTTGTGCAATTGAAATGACCATTTGTGCTGCATCCATTTTTGAGTTACCGCTGTTTATTTCATAGGTGAACAAGTTCACCCAGCCCCCGACATGCTCAGTTTGGCACCGAAATAGTCTCATTATTTTGTGCTGCGTTCGTGGTGTTTTGTGCAGTTATAATTAATGTTTGTGCTGGCTTTGTTTTTGAGATATTGCCGACTAAAGTTTTCATAATCAGCCCTCCCACATGCTCTGAATTAAACCAAAACAGTAAAAAAAAAAAAAGTATTTATTTGTGCTGTTTTGTGCAATTGAAATGAATATTTGTGCTGCTTTTGTTTTAGTGATATTTGTTTTTGTGATATTGTGATATATATCTGAAGTTCACCGCCCGAAAATAACGGTAATAAGAAAATGCCACTATTTAGAAATCTAATTTTTTCTGTCTGGAGGAGTGTCAGTGTGGCCGATGTGGGCTTGGAGCACCTCAGCTGGCGAAGCTGTGCCGGTGTACGATGGCTAGCGCTCTCAACTCCCATTCTGCGGATTCTGGTTCGGGCCAGGGCGGAACTGCCTGAACAAGGCAATTTACATTCGTGCTGTGACCTGGATGAGAGTGAGGACAGCTGGTGCAGCTGTGAGAATGTACGTTGGTGAACCTCACCTCCTAACACCTTAAAGGTGTGGTGGACGTCAAGGGGACAGTTTGGTCTTTTTGCTCAATGCGAGAATATAGGACTCCTTAAAGTTTTGGACTAAGTTAACAACTGACTTTATTGACTTGTGTGTGTGTGTGTGTGGAAGGTGCGAATGCCGTGGACTTAACTTAACTGCTTTCCCTCCATTTGACAGGCACCATAGACTGGGTGGATCGTCTAATCTGACTCAGGTTGTTCAGCTCAGTAACAACCCAGTGAGGCGGGTAACTGGGGCACTGTCTGCATTACATAACCTCTGTGTTGCTGGGTTGATTCCACTGCGCTATTTTTTTTTATCGCTCCGTGCCCGCCTGTGGTGGAGGCGCTCCTCGTCACGTGGGGACGTGCACGGTGAGCGGTTGCCAGTGAGCTTTAATCTAGGTCACTGACAAAACGCTGCTGGGGGTCATGCATGGACGGAACCGGTTCAGTTGGCCAGAAGTTTTGTAGAGGAGAAACTGGTCATAGTAAAGGAGTACTCGTGGCCTGTACTCCCTGGAGTGTCGTTAAAGTAAGCGTACTCTTATAAATGCCTTGTACATACTTGCTAGAAGTTTAGGTGTAACTGTTCTAGGTGTTACATGCATACACGCAAGGCTGGCAAAAAAGCTGTGTGAACATCCTCATTCCTTCTCTCATCTGCCCCTTTGGTCCCCTTGGTCTCAGCAGTCCTGAGTCCTCAGCTGATTAGTTACATGGTAAGACGTCTTGCAGTCAGCACAGTGAGTGTGGATTTCTGTCTTTCTCAAACCCCCTGCAGCCCATCACAGGTGCTCTGCAGAAAGAGGAGAAAACCAAGCAGGCCAGAAAGTTCTGCAGAAGAAATGCTCCTCAGAGTGGTTTTACCTTAAGAGACTGAATTACTTGAGACATGCAGGAAAGCTCCAAGAATGGGTTAGGGTTTGGTTTAGGGTTTAGAGTTTGGCGCTATCCACAAGGAAACATTTTCGTTACTCTATGGCCTCATTCACTCGGAAACAGCGTTGCCCTGAAAAAGTTTTTATTTTCATTTTAAATGCCTTCCGGAGTGGGAAAATCTGAAAACGCAAGCTTGACGTTTTTGTGACGGCCGTCACCTCAGTTTGACTAAAATGGATGATTTCACCAACCCGATGCCACGCCGTTGCCATCACCTGACCAGAAGTGAGCTTTGAAGACAGGTATCTAAATATTGTAACTCACATGACTCACCCTAGTAATTCCAGTTCTTGTAAGTCTAGACAAACCTTAGGAAACGGTGGATGACGGACTTATGCACGTGTTCCTTCTTCTTTTATGGTTTGGTTTGTGAATCTGTGTCTGTTCACAGCGCCACACGTAGGTGTGTCTTTTGTATTACGTCATTTTCACTCAGTTCCCGTCGGCATGCAACTATTTGCTGATCTAGCACAGTGTAAACGCAAATTTGTTTCCACCTGAACGACAAAATCTCAGGAGTGTTCCGGTGTGGACGGGGTCTTAGGCAGTTCTAAGACTGCAGTCATTTAGTCATTGACTAAATATGCGCTAGAACACTTTCATCTTCTGTGCAGAGGCAGCTACTTATCAAATGTAACTTACATGACTTCCTTGTCAATAATCGCCTTGTCATCAATCTTGTACACAGTCGGATGCTGAGCGTCTACTGACTTCTTTTTTTTTTTTGTGTCTTGTCCAGCATCATAACAGCTGAATGGGAGTCAAGCTGCCTTTAAATGCTGAGCAAAATTGCTTTGCCAAGGGAGACTTCATAATCCAAATGAGTCTCCCTTGACATTTGACGGCGTTTGTTGTGAATTTTGTTGCGCCACATTTCGATGCCGGACCTGACCTGAAAAGGGACGGTGAGGAGTGGGGTGGAGGATATAAGAAAGGGTGCAGAAGAACCTCACAAACATATTTCAACCATATTATAAACAACCCTGATAATCACAATTTCAGTAACAACCAGAACAGTCACAGAGCAAAATGAGCTAAAATACAGGGGAAAAAAACAAAAATAAAATAATAATAATAATGATAATACTAATATATATATACACACACACAAATACATATATATACATATATATATACAGACAAACATATATATGTATAAATACATTCATACATACATATACACATTCGTACACGTATACATACACATACTGTGCACATTCACATATCCATGCACTACATACATACATACACACACATACAGTGTGCATATATATGTATACACACATACATGCATATGTACTAATAATGATAAACATACAAGAAAAACAACGAGAAAAGAAACAGAACCTCTTGAACAATGACCATCCAGATGACACGTGCAACAAATCTACATTAAATCTACATTACTCTGCAGTGACAGGATAACCGCATCAGAGCGAAACAGAGAACGAGGAGATGCCCATGGTGAACACCGCCATGCATCCCAAACCACACTCCCTCCAAAAG
>QODF01000293.1:380699-447842 GCA_024372805.1 Oostethus manadensis
ATGAGCTTTGGGTAGTGACCGAAAGGACAAGATCGCGGGTACAAGCGGCCGAAATGAGTTTTCTCCGCAGGGTGGCTGGGCTCTCCCTTAGAGATAGGGTGAGAAGCACTGTCATCCGGGAGAGACTCGGAGTAGAACCGCTGCTCCTCCGCATTGAGAGGAGTCAGATGAGATGGGTCGGGCATCTGGTTAGGATGCCTCCCGAACGCCTTCCTGGGGAGGTGTTCAGGGCACGTCCAAACCGGTATGAGTCCTCAGGGAAGACCCAGGACACGTTGGAGAGACCATGTCTCTCAGCTGGCCTGGGAGCGCCTCGCCATCCGCTGGGAAGAGCTGGACGAAGTGGCCGGGGAGAGGGACCTCAGGGCTTCCCTGCTTAGGTTGCTGCCCCCGCGACCGGACCTCGGATAAGCGGAAGAAAATGGATGGATTGGCATTGCGTTCGCTTTTATTGGACAAATTACAGAAGGCTTCATGGCACTCTGCCTCCTGCGAGAAATCATGTGTGAAAACATTTGTTTCACAGAGAATTCAGTGGAGATTCCAGGTGATTTAAGGTGCCACATTTTGCTTCGTGTCGCAGCTGAATTTTCTGACTGACCTGTTTTTTCCTGGCTTTGCATGTGAACCGTCTCTTCTGTCTGGCATTGAAGTCTCTGACCCATGGCACAGGTTGCGTGTTGCACCTCACTAATGATGCTGAGTAAAAGTCACCTAACTTGAGCATCTGTTATCTTCCGTGTTTACCCCTCGCAGTTAAACACATGTTTGGGGAGCAGAAGCATTAGCTATTTGGGTCGAGGAGCTCTTCCCGTCCCTAGGCATGTTCCCACTTCTCTAATTGGATGTCTGCTTCCTATAATCCAATGACGGTTTCCTTTGTGCCCTACAGGTTGACGAGCCAGTTATGGGCTCTTCCAGTAGAAATGAAGATCAAAGTTGGGACCGAGTGTGGTCTGAGTCACATGTTTCCCAAACATTTGCGCCCACACTGATCCCCATTCAGTGTTGGAGCACAAAGGCCTTTTGAGAAGTGTGCAGGTCGACCAACCGAGTTGAGTTCTCCCTCGATGTGCCGTGGGGCCCAATGTGTCCCCAGATAAATCAGTGCACACACTCAAGTCGTTCGGCCTGTATGGGAGGAGATTGACGTTGCTTTTAATTTAGACAATGTCATGGTTTTAGATGTGATCTGCATATATTGGTATCATGTTGGTAATTTTCAATGGCCCTGCAAGTTTCTTACCCGTCATATACTTGCAGGTTGCTAGCATGCTAGAATCTTCGCACAGTTTGCGTGTGTGGCAGAATAAAACATAATAATAATAAGTAAGTAAGTACGGGGAACAACACGATGGGCTTCCATCCATCCATCTTGTTCTGCTTATTTGAGGTTGGGTCGCAGAGGCAGCAGCCTAAGCACGGAAGCCCAGACTTCCCTCTCCCTTGCTACTTTGCTTATCTTCTCTCGGTGGATCACGAGACGTTCCCAGGCCAGTGTCCCGGCTCTTCTCCAAGGCCTTCCACCAGTCAGACGTGCCCTGAACACCAAGCGTCCGGGAGGCATCATGACCAGATCCTTGATCCCCTCATAATGTGGTGGAGCAGCGGTTCTACTAAGTTTCTCTCGAATGACATGAAAGTGCTTTCCCCCTTGTCTCTAAGGGAGAGCACCGCCAACTTACAGAGAAAAGAAATTTGGACTATTTTTACCCGCAAACCTGTCCTTACAGGCACTACAAAAGCTAATGACCATAAGTGAGGGTAGGAATAGATCAACTGGTAAATTTAGCGCTTTGACTTTCGCATCACCTTTCGGACCAAGTCTGCATTACAGCAGATGCTGGACCACTCCGTATGTTGCGTTCCGTCCTCCCCTCGCTCTTGAACAACACCTTGAGGTATGGTAACTCCTCCACTTGGGGCAAGCTCTCATCTTTGCCACTTCACACTGGGCTGGGAACCAAGCCAGTGTGAGTTGAAAGTCACAACCCGATCAAGCCAGCAGGACCACATCATCTGCAAAAAGCAAAGACCCAATCCTTTAGGCCAGTTGTCACCAAACCGTAAATTGCGAACTACCGGTCAAACTTTGGGACATTGGCAGTCGGCCATGAGAATATCGCAAATGAATATATTATTACATCAGTGCCCTTCCCTCCTGGAGAGCGACCAACAGGCACACATTTTGACCACTGGACACGCCAGTACACATCGCCGCCCTACGGGCATGCAACCCGCAAGCTTCAGCTTGTGCACAGTGGTGCCCTGTGATCAAATCCTGCTTGCCAGGCATCTGTCCAAACCTTCAGCTTTGGTTTGTAAAAGGGTCTTTCATTCTCGGTTTTCTCTTTTGGAACCTTCTGAAAGGAATATTGTTTGCTTCTTAATGATTGTAAGTTCTGCCCTTAGGTTTAGCCATGTTGGTGGTTTCTAACAAGCCTGGAATCACTTCTTGCCCAGTGTGAGGACCATTGACACGCTTTCGCCATAGTCGTGACCGCCGAGCAAATACATAGAGAAACCGCTCGAAAGCTAACATTTGATCTGCAGGTTACGTCAAGTCCTCGTGCAAATGAGCATTGAAGACATGGCTGGGACTTTTAGCAAGGAGACGGGGGATTTCTTCGTTATTAAAGGGTCACGAGTGGAACGAGTTGTGGGGGTGTTATTTCCCTGCACACTCCTATATCTCTACACATTCATAACTGATTACACAGCAGTTTTCCAAAGGCTCTGCAAACCAATAACCTAACCTAATCCATCAGTTTTATGTGTCAAGCATCACGTTAAATGTGCTATGTAAATGACCTTCATCTGAATATGCAGCCGCACAAGTCAGACAGTGAAATGCAATAAAGGATGAGTGATGATTAGCTCCATCAATTTACCTGATTAAATACCACACATGCGCGTTGGAGGTGCGTCATAAATGTTTGGGCGTTAACCCGCTCAGCTGAAAACAATTAGTCGCGTCTAGGAATACGCCTGTTATTGTTGCGATGGTTGCGCACCTGCAGCTTCACACGGGCCGACTGACAGGACGCTGTGATGTCATAAATTCCTCAGCGAGGCTCGGCCAGGCGGCCCGCGGCAGCTTCGTTACCTGCTCCTGGGCTCCCATTGATCATCACTGGGGGCCGCTGGTCACATGCTCTCTGATAGACACTTACAGTGCAGCAAAATAAATACTGGAAGAAAACAACCGTGACAAATTAAGAAAGAATTTTCCCTTGAAATGAAATTGTGTGGAAGTCATGTTTTCATCACGCTTGAGTGCTGTTAGAGTAGAGATGGGAATTTCGGCTGTTTTAACTGACTCGTCTCTTTTGGGCCTGCTCCTCAGATTTTATGTTGCTTTTTTTAACCAAAGTAAAACTAAAAGTGGATTAATAAAACGGAAAATAAAATGATGTCCGGGGCCGCACGGTGGATGACTGGTAGCACGTTGGCCTCACAGTCAGGAGGTTCAGGGTTCGAATCTTCGTTGGGCATCTCTGTGTGGACTTTGCATGTTCTCCCCGTGCGTGTGTGGGTTTTCTCCGGGTACTCCGCTTTCCTCCCACATTCCAAAAACATGCATGTTAGCTTCATTGGTGACTCTAAATTGTCCATTAGAGTGTGAATGTTTGTTTGTCTGTATGTGCCCTGCGAGTGACTGGCAACCAGTCCAGGGTGTACCTTGCCTCCTGCCCAAAGCCAGCTGGGATAGGCTCCAGCATACCCGCGACCCTAATGAGGATAAGCGGCATAGAAAATAGATGAATTTAATTTTTTTGCAACTCAGATTGTGCTATGTGAGTGTGTGTGTGTGTCAAGAATGAGAAATCTATGAGAAGGTATTCGACTGAACATTCACTGATTTATTAGACTGACTTTAAAGGTACAATAATGATATCTGACAATAATATTAATAGTACAGTTGTCCCTCATTTATGGCAGCTAATTGGTTTCAGATCTGACCCCAGTAGCTGACTTCTGTGAAGTCGGACTCCCTATCAATAAATAGAATATTTTCATAGTTAGAGCATAAAAACTTGTTTATGACTTTCTAAACACAAACATAGACATGAAATGACACTCCTAAAGTCACTTTTACACTCCTATTATTCTTTGTTTACACAACATTGCCTTCATTAGCCTTCAATGTATGTGTTCTAAACTTAAGAAAGTGTTTCAAATGGGGTGGGTAAGAACGACAACGTAAGAAGCCAAAAACGTACCACTTCCGCACTAAATGGGAGGAGTAATTTATTTCCCTCTATTATGTTGGACATGACATGGCTCACTCTACAGACTGTTAAGGTAATGTACTGTAAGGTAATGTCTCATTGTAACATTACCGATACCTAGTGAGCGGAATACTACATATGACTCGTGTTCAATGTTTTTTGACTACTAATTAATTATTTCTTTCTCAGTGAATGCATCAATCTGAATCTGTTACTGATCCAAATTGGACTTTCTGGGCCTTGTAGACTTGTGTGAGACTGTCTTCCCCCAGTTATTTTTTTATTGCTTGCAGGATTTTAGAGCATACAGTAGCAGCCAATATCAGCTGGCGCATTTCACTTTTTGGACCAGATGGATGTTTTGGGAATGATTCAACTGTTCCAGGAAATGTTTGCGATCCCTTTACAAGCCAAATTTGGTTGACTTTTGAAGGAATGTTTCCAGAATGTGGTCCAGAAAAATGGCTGCGTTTCCAGGGAGAGGTTTAAATCCGAGCGGTGTTTTGTTAAAGGTCATGTGGTAAGACCAATGTTTTGTGCCATTTTGCTCCGTCAACCCACGTTGGGCTCCTGCCACTCCTGAGGCGATTGCCAGGGCGGTTTGATACACGTGCACATGGTTGCTCCTTCTTTTCGTGAGCGTTATGCGCTTCAGCCTTGATCAGAAATGTTTTCACAAGCCAGCCGTAGCTGGAACTCTTGGTCTCAAAGGAGGAACGTTCTACCTCCGGGCAAAACTGCCCAATGAGGTGTTTGCTGCACGAGAAACCTCCAAAGACAAACGCGTTCTCCTTGGCATCAAAGCACCTTGACCTAAGTGTTTAAAAATTAACGCGAGCTGATGTGGGGCAGGCAAGACTCTTTGCTTTCTTGCTGCCTCATCGTTCCATACACACACACACACACACACACACACGCCACAGAACACGCATGCACACACGCAGCGGCATGCAGCAGCTGAGACTCGGGTCCAGCGCAGAAGGTGGACGAAGAGTGAGCAGGCGAGTAGGATGCAGGAGAGGGGATGAACCAGTTTGCAGATCACGCCCCCAGGATCCGGAGCGTTCCCCTGTTGGAGCTGCAGGCGGTGAGTGCCAATCGACGTGGCGCCCTCCATCCCGTCCGTGGAGGAGCTATCTGGGGCAGGAGGCAGACTGTGTGGAGCTAGCTGATAATCAGATTGCCCTCCAGTGAGCCCAAATTTACGACCTTCTGCAGTATGTTGGGCCAGTCAGGAATTGCCGCGGGTTAGAGATCCATGGTCGGGCAGGGGGCGCATGCAGTTTTGTCATTTTTTAAAGATGAATTACCGCCTATGTGTTGGTTTTCAACATACAGCGCTTTGACCCCTCTATGTACCATATGTACATAAAAGCTCATTATATGACAGATTTGGACTAGTTGCACGTCTTTACATGGATTTAGGGGACCGGGATGCCATCTGTGCAGTTTGGACTGCTATTCACATCCGGACATTTTGTTACAAATGCGGGCAAATCTGTCTGCCATCTAAATTGTCCTTTTTACAGACATGATAGTTTATCTCTGAATGTGTGGAAGGACTGTTTATTGGAGATTTAGGCCAGCGGTTCTCATCTGGTTTGGCAGCGGCGACCCAAATTGCGGAAACTTCTCAAATAGGAGAAGGGACTGTCTGCAATGGTTTGCCTAGGCATGCACCTTGTGTCTGAATAGCATGCAAATAGCAAAGACAAAAAGGTGGAAGTGCATTCACATTCTTTACTAGGTTGATGTAATTCAGTCTGTCCTGCACAGGACCATCCAATTCATTATATTTTCCCGGCGACGTTATGTCGCATTTCCCACACTCTTCATACTTGAAATGATGGACACTTTGCCTAAAAGCGGATAAAACGACAAGGGATTAGGCTACAGACTCGTGAGGTCCCAACGTCAAGGCGCGGTGCACCCGCTTTTGAACACGTCACCTCCATAAACGGCCAAGATGAGTGCATAAAATGAAAGCAGCGTGTCATTATTAGACATTACGCTAATTTGTCACCCATAACCCAAAGCTTATAGTACAAGATACTGACCTACACTGGAGCAATGTAGCATCTGCAGTGGCCCCCACATCCTTATTTGTCGTCAATATGGTATATATATATATGCTATTCCTTGCCACTTTGCGGTTCAAACTTCACGACTTCATTCTATCATGGTTTTTCAGAATAAACTGATTAATAATTATTGCTGTTTTGTGGTTGACTGTGATTAATTGTTAGCAAAAGAATATGCATAGTTCAGCGTTATGTTGTTATGTCTACTATTTTTTGGGTAATACGAGTGTTAACGTGAATATAGGGGTGTTAATTTATGTCCGTAGGCTCTAATGTTAAAAAACTAGTTTTCTATACTCCAGCTATAAAAATATTCAATTTTCTATCTTCTAAATACAGAATTGTAAATTCACTTGTTGCGTTTGGGTCTGGAACCAAGGGATTGCTTTGTTTTTATGTACTGGAAAATGACCTGCCCGCATTTTCATTTTCATGATAATTAAAAAAATAATTGAAATACAAAAACAAATAATAAAGAATTTTACTCCAAAAAAAGTTGTTCCCTTAATGTACAAAAATGTACAGAAAACGGACCAATGCCACTGCCCAAATGCCAAGGTAGAGAGTGGGTTGCAGCCTTTTGTCATTGCATTTTGATGTTTTTGCCCTCTAAAAACGCCTTGCGAGAGTAGTATGTAGACACACCACAGATACTCCATCTATCTTTGGTCTAATCACATTAACAGGAGCCGGATAGTGACTAATGGCTCATAAAGACGAAAGACGGGAGACAAACTGCCAGAAATTGGCGATGCTTACAATGCATGATTGCATTTTTCCATCCTATTTCACCCTCCCGTGCACCTCCCCCCACTTCCCGACGTGAACCTACTCACACAGTCACACACTGACCCAGTAAGCCTGAAACACTTTCAGGCAGCAACACATATCACAAGCGTTGGCATCGCCGCGTGACGGCGTATTTCTATCCATCTCGGATCAAAATAAAGATTCGCCAGGGTCTCAAGAGCCGTTTGCCTCGTTCTTTTTACGGGCAGTCCAATGAAAGCTTTACGTGCACTGAGGGTGCAAGTGCTCATAGATATTTATGTCCTCCGGGTGCTCTTTGGCGAGTCCGCGTACTTTTCATCATTCTCATCTTTCAAAGTGAAAGCTCTTTTTGCACATAGAATGCAAGGATGACGGGATGACTTCTGGCACTCAAATGCAAATAATTTACCCGAGGAATCGATATTTCATCTTTTTCCAGGTGTCCTAAATCCATACAAATCAGTTTTGACTGCGAAGCGTGTCATAAATTCCACATACTTTCAATATTTCACAGTAGGTTTGCGATAAATCGCATCATAAAATATGGTTGTCACAAAAGTGCGCAGGACAGAATGTTGCTTCTTTTTCTGTAACTGCAAATCTGGAGTATCTTGAGGATTATACTGCAATTTGCTGCCTCATATAACTTTATGCTAATACCCCCCAGCTGCAAGCAGAACCACCCTGCTGGTTCCCGGCATGTACACGTGCGCGCACACACACACACGTATGCCCTTGGGGCAGTCATGGGAGTGCTGTGAAAAGAATCCTGAGATGATTAATTAACTCTGCCCCCGTTTTTATAGTGCCTTATTGGCTTTAAACATACTGAGTTTCTGCTGTAGAGATTTGCATAGATTATCTCCCCCACCAGCACACACACACGCACACTTCCAAAATATTGAGGTCATGGCGTGTTGCAAGTCCGTTTTGCAAGCGGTTCTTTTTTCTTTGCATCTATCTGATTTTCTGCAGAACTGTATGTCCAGTGGCGACAACATCAGCAAAAATGAATACATAACACATAGCCTGCACACGGGTGTCCCCCCGGGGTCCGGGGCATCATCTGTGTTTGCCCACCGTATGTATGCATGTGCGCGCCCCTCCAGCTGTCCCTGCAGTGTCCCTGACCGAGCATCCCAGGGGCTCGTGTACTCTTTCACTGATGACAGACAGCTTCAAAGGGCCCCTGGCACAATACACTCTTGTGTGTCGCCCGTGCACGAGGGAGAGGGCCTGTCTTTCAGGATCACATTGGGAGGTATTGTGCGCAGGAAATCACCTGCCTGCCTGGCGGTGGGATGTGTCACACAGAGCACGTTTTGCATGTTCCTGTTTGAGCCTGTACAGAGCTGGCCTGGGTTGCGCATTGAGAGAAAATGGTTTAAATCCCGTTTGGCGTGTTTTTTTTAAGCGGTGATTTTCATAGCCGAAAGCCGCTCCTTTCATTTCTCACTTAAGTGCTTTTGTGGAGGTGACATGAACTTGTGACTGGTGCTCAACAAGGTGTCGCCTGGAACCCGCCATCCACGGCATTATTATCCTGCATTTCCATCTTGCCGCAGGTAAGAAAGCGAACTGGCCTCGTTCTTCATATTTCCATATATTTCATATAACATCTTGGTGGCTTTCAAAGCAGTAATAATAACATGGACTCTGTTGCCACATTACCTCAAACTGCAAAAGGTAAATCACGGTAATCTTGATGGAGCGTTGATGGAGCATTTTGGTGTAATATGGATTGGTATGGTTTATCACTTGCTTCACAAGTTATGCTTATATGCAACTTTTCCAGGTTGACATTTTGTTCAGTTCACTTCCTGTGTTGTGTGAAAAGAAACGAAGGTGTAAAAAAGTGTATGTATATATATATGCATGTATGTATATATATATGCATGTTTATGTATATATATATGTATATACACAGTATATATCCATCCATTTTCTTCCGCTTACCCGAGGTCGGGTCGCGGGGGCAGCAACCTAAGCAGGGAAGCCCAGAGGTCCCTCTCTTCGGCCACTTCGTCCAGCTCTTCCCGGCAGATGCCGAGGCGTTCCCAGGCCAGCTGAGAGACATGGTCTCTCCAACGTGTCCTGGGTCTTCCCTGAGGCCTCCTACCGGTTGGACGTGCCCTGAACACCTCCCCAGAAAGGCGTTCGGGAGGCATCCTAACCAGATGCCCGAGCCACCTCATATGACTCCTCTCAATGCGGAGGAGCAGCGGTTCTACTCCGAGTCTCTCCCGGATGACAGTGCTTCTCACCCTATCTCTAAGGGAGAGCCCAGCCACCGTGCGGAGAAAACTCATTTCGGCCGCTTGTACCCGCGATTTTGTCCTTTAAGTCACTACCCAAAGCTCATGACCATAGGTGAGGGTAGGAACGTAGATCCACCGGTAAATCGAGAGCGCTGCCTTTTGGCTCAGCTCTCTTTTCACCAGGACAGATTGGTGCAGAGTCCGCATCACTGCAGACGCCGCACCAATCCGCCTGTCCATCTCGCATTCCATCCTTTCATCACTCGCGAACAAGACCCCGAGGTACTTAAATTCCTCCACCTGAGGCAGGACCTCATCCCCGACCCGGAGATGGCAGTCCACCCTTCCCCGGGCGAGAACCATGGACTCGGACTTGGAGGTGCTGATTCTCATTCCAGCCGCTTCACACTCAGCTGCGAACCGATCCAGTGAGAGTTGAAGGTCACTGCTCGATGGAGCCAACAGGACCACATGATCTGCAAAAAGCAGAGATCAAATCCTGCGGCCACCAAACTGGAACCCCTCAACGCCCTGGCTGCGTCTAGAAATTCTGTCCAAGAAAGTAATGAACAGAATCGGTGACAAAGGGCAGCCCTGGCGGAGTCAAACCCTCACTGGAAACGGGTCCGACTTATGCTGGCAATGCGAACAAAACTCTGACACCGGTCATACAGGGAACGAACCGCCTGGATTAGGTGGTTCGATACCCCATATTCCCGGAGCACTCCCCACAGCATTCTCCGAGGAACACGGTAGAATGCCTTCTCCAAGTCCACAAAACACAAGTAGACTGGTTGGGCAAACTCCCATGCACCCTCAAGGACCCTGCCGAGAGTTAAGAGTTGGTCCACAGTTCCACGACCAGGACGAAACCCACACTGCTCCTTCTGAATCCGAGGTTCGACTATCCGGTGGATCCTCCTCTCCAGAACCCCTGAACAGACCTTACCAGGAAGGCTGAGAAGTGTGATCCCACGATAGTTAGAACACACCCTACGGTCCCCCTTCTTGAAAAGCGGGACCACCACCCCGGTCTGTCAGTCCAGGTGCACCGACCCTGACGTCCACGCAATGCTGCAGAGTCATGTCAACCAAGACACGCCCACAGCATCCAGGGCCTTAAGGAACTCCGGGCGGATCTCATCCACCCCCGGGGCCTTGCCACCAAGGAGATTTTTGACCACCTCGGTGACCTCAGCCCCAGAGATAGGCGAACCCGACTCAGAGTCCCAAGGCACTGCTTCCATGTTGGAAGGCGTGTCGGTGGGATTGAGGAGGTCTTCAAAGTATTCCCTCCACCGGTCCACAACATCTCGAGTCGAGTTCAGCAGCACACCGTCCCCACCATACACGGTGTTGACTGTGCACTGCTTCCCCCGCCGGAGACGGCGGATGGTGGTCCAGAATCTCTTTGAAGCCATCCGGAAGTCGTTTTCCATGGCCTCTCCGAACTCCTCCCATGTCCGGGTTTTTGCCTCAGCGACCGCCAGAGCTGCAGACCGCTTGGCCTTCCGGTACCTGTCAGCTGCCTCCAGAGTCCCATGGGCCAAGACGGCCTGATATGACTCTTTCTTCAGGTTGACGGCATCCCTCACCACTGGTGTCCACCAACGAGTTCTGGGATTGCCGCCACGACAGGCACCGACCACTTTACGGCCACAGCTCCGATCGGCCGCATCGACAATGGAGGCACGAAACATCGCCCACTCGGATTCAATGTCCGCTGCCTCCCTCGGAACATGTTCAAAGCACTCCCGCAGGTGGGAGTTGAAATTCCTTCTGACAGGGGACTCTGCCAGGCGTTCCCAGCAGACCCTCACAATGCGTTTGGGTCTGCCAGGTCTGACCGGCATCCTCCCCCACCATCGGAACCAACTCACCACCAGGTGGTGATCAGTTGACAGCTCCGCCCCTCTCCTCACCCGAGTGTCCAAAACATGTGGTCGCAAGTCCGACGACACAACCACAAAGTCAATCATCGAACTGCGGCCCAGGGTATCCTGTTGCCAAGTGCACATGTGGACACCCTTATCCTTGAACATGGTGTTCGTTATAGACAATCCGTGACGAGCACAGAAGTCTAATAACAAGACACCGCTCGGGTTAAGATCAAGGGGGCCGTTCCTCCAAAATCACACCTTTCCAAGTCTCACTGTCGCTGTCAACATGAGCGTTAAAGTCACCCAGCAGAACAAGGGAATCCCCTGAGGGAGCACTCTCTAGTACTTACTTCAAGGACTCCAAAAAGGGCGGATATTCTGAACTGCCGTTTAGCGCATAAGCGCAAACAACAGTCAGGACCCGTCCCCCCACCCGAAGGCGTAGGGAAACTACCCTCTCGTTTACTGGGTTAAACTCCAACGTGCAGGCTTGGAGCCGGGGTTCAACAAGAATTGCCATCCCTGCTCGTCGCCTCTCATTGCTTGCAACCCCAAAGTGGAATGAAGTCCAGCCCCTCTCGAGAGGACTGGTTCCACAGCCCTTGCCGTGCGTTGAGGTGAGTCCCACTATATCTAGCCGGAACTTCTCCACCTCACGCACCAGCTCAGGCTCCCTTCCCGCCAGAAAGGGGAGTTATATACACCTAGATATGTATATTATCATTATAAAAATGAAATCTGCGTTTTATATATATACATTTACATCATACCGTTTTATTAAACGACGAGGGACGACTGAAGGTAGACTCACAAGTTAGCATTGGCAGGATACTCAATGGCTGTTTGTCTCGTCGATGTAGCGTTCCTGACACAGTGTAGTAGAATGACGCCGTTCACAATCACACAGGAGCTGCTGTCAGCCACAACTCACGCTAACCATGCTGACACTCAGCTCATCTTCTAAATGCCTTATATTTGCATTTTGGTTTATTTAGTTCTTGAAAGCGCTTACTTTGGGCCAAGAATACGCACAATTTGCTTACATATGCATGTTTGAACTACCAACAGACCATATTCAACCACAAAACGGCGAGCATGTAATTATTTTATTTATTGTAGCGGGGGACGACTGTATGTCACCCTTGCACAATTCAACATGTCACAAAAGGAGAAGGAAGAAGCTTATTTAATCATTCCCCTACTTCCGGGTCTCAGCAGTCGCTAGATCAATGCCACTGTTCCTCAATTGAAAAGAATCCATGAAAACAATCAATGTAACCTGCATACAGTAACATTAATGGCATCACTTCCAGAGGACTCAGTGTCGACTGTGTGCCTCTTATGGCTCTATAACTCAAATTTATGGCGACGCGCTCGTGGCGCTCATAGATTTTCTGCCGGGCTACTGACCAGATATCAAAGCAGTGATTGGGATTTTATGAGGCGGCCTGGGCCCCAGGTGAACACTTTGAATGGGGCGGGGGACGGAGTGACGCTCACGGGTTGAATGTGTGGAGTCAGTGGTCAAGGGTTGTCTTTGTTTGCGGCCGCGGAAGTCACCGAGGGACAATTGCGGTGACCCGCACCGCCTGCGGGCTATCGAGCTGGGACTCAACATCCATCTGGTACTACAGCTGGTGCAGTCAGTCGAGTTCGAGGCATCGGATAATCGCAATCTCAGATTAAGTCTTGTTATTTAGTTGCGGAATCTCTACAAATCCTAAAGTATGGAGGTTTGGATGTGGGTTTTTTTTTGGTAGGGCGAGTGGTTAGTGAATTCATAGGCCCCTCGACCCAGACTACTACAAGCAGAGTACACGACATCCATCATGGACAACCTGGAAAGACTTACACCAGCATTTCTTTACGATACGCTCCGTGTATGTTTTACGACTCTCCGTGCAGGTTTGGCCGCCTCCATAAATAACACACCCCATGTGGTCGGCGCAACTTGTGACCTGCAAGGGAACAATGCAGAATGGCCCAGTGTGCGGAGCATAATGCCGTGGCAAATAGCTCATGCTGAAGGTAATGTTTTCGGGGGCAGAGGGGATCGGATGAGCGAGCCATTGTACTACCTCAGAATGAAGCCGCTACCCTACTTCAATCAGCCCGTCGGCCACTGCCGCTTGAGAAATGGCTTCCAGAGGCTTCCGAGAATGGGAGCGCAATCGTTAGAAAGAGCTGGGGCTGGGGGGTTGCCCCAGATAAAAAAGGGTTAGCTGAGTAAACATGCAGTAATGATAGAACGGGGTTGTTATTGTAAAAGCAAATAGCTGGCCTAAGCAAAGGAAGTTCAGGTCCTTGCAAACGACATTTTCCCACAGCAGCGGCGCAATCACCGTGATCCAACAGTGACAGTTTGAAAACAAACAGGTTGCTTTTCAGCAACGGTGATTATTAGTGATGGATGTTTATCCATTGAGCAGACCGAGTGTTGACGCTGCTATGAAATGCGCTTCACTACCGAGCTGAGAAATAGTACTGATGTCACTCCGTCTGAGAAGCCTAATGAGAACCAGCGCTGATGTCAAATTCCTCGCCAGCGCGCATCTGGAAGAAATAAAAAGCGTGTAGCGGCTAAAAATAAGACTGGACTTGAGAAGATAACAAGGATTTAGTGCCATTAACTGTGTAAATACAGCATGATTCTGGCTCTGGACTCACAATGGAATTCCAAGCCTGCGATGACGGCCCATTTAAGTATTTCACGCTGCTGACTTTGTGGAACCTTCTTTGTGCAAAGATGGATGGATTCGACGTGCACGTGAGGGTGGAGAACACGGCTCAGGTCCAAAAAAAACCCCAAAACACAACAAAAGAACGTTGCTGACCTTGCAGCAAAGAAAGAAAACCAAAACATGTATTATTCGACATGGACGGTTCACTGAGGACATTGTTATTTACAGTCAGGCCTGTGGGCAGAATGAACACCGCTTGTCTTCTGGGTGTCTCCGTCCAATTTAAACCCTTTTGGCCCGGCCTGTTGTGCGCACCTGGGGGTGGAAGCCTCCCCCACAGTCTGCAGCAAAAAGACAAGAAATAATGCATAGCCATGGGATTAATCATAGCGCTCAATCCCGTTGTTGAGGTTAGAGGTCACTATAACCCATCTCTTTTTCATTAGTATTCATATATTTGACTCTCCTTTCTATGAATGTCTCCAGCTTTCGCAACTGAGACAAGAAGTGTGACAAGATGACCGGCACAGGTGAGGCATTGCACTTCCTCCTCTCACATTTCCTTTCTTCACTTGCAAGGAACTGGAGAGAGAAGGAGCTGACATAAATATTGTCGAGCAGCCTCCACATCTGTCTAACACCTGGGGTCCACCCGCCTGGCGTTTAACGGGACTGACAGTAAATCAGTCCGGCGCTCAAAGAGACGCGGGTTGCAATCAATCTGTGTTGGGAATTGCCCGCAAAGAAGAAACCCTTGGAGTCGTGACTGTTGCTGCTACTGGGCGCCACCTTGACATAGCAACACCCAGCCGTCCATTCTCACCCCGTTCAGGGTCGGAGGAACCGCCTGTCTCCGCTAACTTTGGAGACCAGTTGTCAGTCAATCATGGGGCACAAACAATATTTAGAGAGATAACTATTTGCATTGACGACACATCTGTTACCGCAGTCAACCGACTCAGTCACTATGGTTGTACTAATACATCAATAATTACGGCATTAAATATGTTCGTTTTAGTCACTACCCAAATCCCGCGACCAGACGCTTGAGCAGGGGTGTCAAACTCGTGCCATGAAGGGCCAAGACCCTGCAGGTTTCCTTTCCACCCGGTCACTAAAGCAGGTGATTTTAAAGATCAACACCTCCTATTTGGGGGGAAAGAGCCCATCAATTGAAGGACCCGCACAGAGAAACTGGTTGGGGGGGAACCTGCAGTGTCTCGGCCCTCCATGGCAGGAGTGTGCCATATATGTCTTAGAGAGTCCGGTACTGGCCCCGTGTTTGTAGTTTAAAGTAGCAGTATTTTAGACACTAGAATAGCTGTCAGGGGTTTTTTTTTTGCCTTTCAGGACCACTACAACCACAAGAGCCAAAGCAGATGCTATTCAAACACACTAAAACGTTACAGACCACACACATGAACTGCAGGAATCTACTGTATGTTATTTATTTGACAGCGTCTACCAGTTCACCACTGGCTTGAGGAATTCTTATCTTTTGTAGAGAAACTCACACGGCCAAAGGAGTTCAAACGACTACAAGGCACGGCGGCCAACAGGAAGTGTGAAAACACGGAGAGAAGGAACTTTTTTGTTTTAGACGTACCGACCCCACAGCGGTCAGTTGAAAGTGCTCTGTGATTTGAGGTGTCTATTGGGCGAGGGCTGAACGGAAGTTTGGAAAAGTAAGCATCTGTTTAGCATCCTTCCAGTCGATCCTCCTCTTCCCTCGATTCCCATGACTGGAATGTTGGGACTGGGGTCCAGTTTGGTGTCAGGCGTCAAGCATCTGTCTCTTGTCTTTGCTCCTTAACCCAGTTTTGCTTTGAATTCGCAACCCCACCCTGGTTTCCTTTTCATTTCTTTCATCGGCTACCCATACCCTCCCACCCAGCCTGGATTCTCTTGCTCCGGCTACACCTGGCAGAATACGAGCCCCCTGATGACCATAAACCCTGCGCTTGTAAAACTGGGGGCAATTCTACCCCCATGGTACTCTTCCACAGAGAGTTTGCAGACATATTGTTGGAAGAAAAACACAAATATAGACAATAAATCAAATAACTTTGACTATGGTCAAGTGTGCCAATACCTCATAACGTGGTAGAGGTAATAACACAGGTGTTACCAACAGGCTATTGCTCTGTTAACACCGTTCGCAACACCTGTATCTGCACCAGCTAGTCTCAACAAACATCCTTCTGGATTTAAAATAATAAACAGTAAGTATGGGAATGCCCATAGAAAGAGTTCCATCCCATAACCATGCCACAGGTTGGTACAGTTTGTGGACTCCTCGGATCCTTTTTCACATTTCCTCTGTGAGGTTTGTGCGGCGAACAGCTTCGCCACTGTTCCCCGCTGGCATGAATAGGCGGCTCTGTGCGTCTCAGAGAGCCCGAGGACGACTCGAGCACAAGGGGGGCTATTTTGAGCACCGGTTGTGGCTCATGTTTGGAAAGATAATCCGCTAGCGGCTCTTGACTGTAGCGACGTGTTGATGTTTGGGGCTGGACCCAGCTGAAGGTGCTGCTAGAGCTGGGACATCAGATAGCCCAAACCTACTGGAGAGGATGAACAGGGTGGCTTTTGTCTCCCAGGTAATCCATATTGGCTAAGACCATTCCGTTCGGGCCAGACAGGTAGCTGAAGAATGTTTGAACTTCAACCGTTGAACTTTCAACTTTGAAACAACATAATCAAGAATTTTCTGTACACAGCACTGAAACTACACTTAACAAAAATATACCCTTTTTTTTGCTCCCGGTTTTCGAGAACTGACATCAATGATCTCAAATATTGTTCTGTGCAAAACACGTTTACAAAAAGCAAAACAAATTACAATTACATTCCCCCCAGAAGGGGACCTGTACCAAATCCCAGAGTTACAGAAAGTGATCACGTTTGGGCCAATCAGCTCCAGGGAGTTTCTTTTTCCAGATGATGTCAGTGGCCGAGAAGTGCAAAACAAAAGGCACAATAAATTACAATTAGACCATCTGGAAAGGAATGTGCCCCCGCTATACCCTCATAAAATATTTAATGGACTCCTGCAGTACATTTGTTCCTTCAGTCTGGTAAGTACCAATTTACCATAAAGCACCCCGACGATTTGGTACATGGTACACTCCTCCTCTGGTGTCATTGTAGTTTCTTTTGCTTTTTAATTTTGCACTTTTCAGCCACCATACTCTCAAATATTGTTTACAAATCCGCTAGTGATCGGTTTCCTTTTGCCGAGATAATCCAGCTACCTCACAGATGCCACAATAAAAGGCCACTCCAAACTGGGTTTGCCTCACGCAGTGCAGTCATTTCTTTTCCAGGTAGTTCATCAGCTCAGTTGATCTTTATTGGCTGTGCCAAGTTGCTGGGTATACAGCCAAATTCTCTGAAAAGGAGATGGGTTATATTGTAAACAAATTCAGCATTTAATTCACAGGCAAATGTTCTAGTGGACATCCCTGCAGGCAGCATCCCAATAGCACGCTACCACAACACTTGTGATGGCCCATTCTGGAGTGGCCTTTTATTGTAGCCAGCATAAGACACATCTGTGCAGATTTGTGAACAATATTTGAGGGAAATTAACCTTTGGGTTATATGGATTGTACAGTCTGTGACTGTTACTGTTATATAGAACATTGAAGATGTTTTAATTCAGTCAAATGTTACGGTTTCACTTCATCATGGCTTTTTAAAAATATACTGATTAAAAAATATCCACAATTAAGCAAATATTGTTTGCCTAAATTAGGCATTCTCAATGATAAAAACGAGAAAATGAACTAAATTACAAATACAAGCATTTGAATCCCACACGTCACTTCCTGTCCGCCCGTCTGTCAGGTCCCCAATGGAACGCACTTAATGGAACAAACACTACCACAAGACTTATTTATGTTTATTTATCTACTATATTGGATAATACAAGTGTGAAGGTGACTACAAGGGTGTTGTCCCATTTCTAGCGGGCTCTAATGTTCAAAATTGTATGTTGAAGGTCGTAAACAGGTTTTCTACGCCCCAACTGTGCGGAAATATTCAGTTTATCAATAATTTACCAATTCTCCACGGTAAACGAGGGATTATATCGCCTCCAGGTCTAAAGACCTTGTCCTCTCAACAGTGAAACCTCTCTCCAAATGCAATAATAATGAAAAAGAAGAATATATATATCACACAGCAGCCTCGTTGGCCGGTTCCCTAGTGAGGATATGAGAGCAGATATGGTGATGACCCGAGAGCAACGGATTAGAACGTGCAGAACCCCATACATGCTGATAAGACTTAGATTTAAAGGATGTTACTGATAAGAAGAGGATCCCAATTAGCCATTTAGTGTCAGCTTACCATGATATCATCACACTGATTACCTTTTTGTTTTGGTTGCTGTGGGGTTTTCTGTTTTTTTTAATTTGTGCATTAGTGTGCGCCTTCTATATCCATAGTTCTGCTTGCATATTTGCTCTGCAAATATGGTCTTGTCATCTCGTGAGCTCAATCGAGAATTATTATATTTTTCAAAAGCAGTGATCGAGTGAAGCTGCAATCTTTGAACTGTGATATGACAAGATCTACTGTACAGTTATCGTGGTTAATTGGTCACTTGGCTCAGAACCAACCACAATAAGATAATTTCCATGAAGTAGAATTTAATATTAAAGAATGAAATATTTTTGAAAATGAGTTTTACTTAAAAAAAAATTTAAAATCATTTTTAGATCCCTTTACACACTTATTATTTTTTGTTTGCAACACATTGCTAATGTGCAGGCTACGGGATGACTGCATGGACACAAGAGATGACCGCAGCTTGAAGCATGACAAGCTAGCACGTGTTAGCCTATAATTTATTTCTTCAAAACTTAAGAAAAGGCTTCAAACAGAGTGGGGAAGAAGGACGAAATAAAAAGATAAAATCCTACCACTTCCACACAAAATGAGAGGAAAACCTTTTTTTCACTCCGACTTGTCATGTCGAACATGCCATGGCTCACTCCATGCAATGTTAAGGTAATATCGCGTGGCTGAGGCCCAGTGACCAGAATACCATGTATGATTTGTCTTTCAATATTTTGTGACTAATAATAGTCAGCCACAAAACAGCAATTGTTTGTTAATTTGAAAAAACACAATAGAGCGAGGGTGCAATGCTTGCTGTTCACTTTCACAATTCAACGTGCCCAAAAAGGAGATGAAACAGTTTTATTTTACTGTGTTTATAGTATCATTGTGTTCGTTTTGTGTTGTTTTTTTGTTGTTGTTGTTTATTTTCTCTTCTTCACCTGCCAGGGATGTAGCCTTTGGCTAATTCTGGCATATTTACACATAAGTGTTCATCAATATGCGTTGTCCCTTTAGAAATAAAAATAACAAATTAAAAAAAAAAAATCTTTTTCTGGATCTGCTGCAGATATGGGAGCTCATGCTGACAGGACCGGTTCGAAAATTCCCAGCCAGCCGAGCCGGGGCGGGGTGAAAAGATGAGATGAAAGGTCATGCACGACCTTGTCGTTGGTGGGCGCTATCTGAAAATGCAGACTCGGGCGCTGATTTAAGGATGCAGCAAAACAGCGGAGGGATTGAGAAACCCTTGCTGCAACCAGGGAGCGCTTTATCTAGCTTATGCTTTTATTTATTTTTCTCCAGTCCGTTGCGGAAAAGAGGCTGATATCAGAACCAGACGCGGCCGATCTTCAAGAATGTGTCAAAGGCGCACGTGGATGAATGACTATGAGAATTAAAAAGGCACGCATCCACATTTTAAAGTGATGTTTTATCATTCAGTGCACTTACAGCACGCAAGTGAAGAAAGAAAGAAACTTGGCACAGATAAAGTCTTAGCTGAGCAAGTCCAGATCCGCTGGTAACCGGGCCGGGCGGGAATGGCGCAGCTTTCACTTGTGCAGTAAATAACGCCCGAATGGCCGTACGACACGTTTCGTTACATACGTGAGCGGCGCTTTAAATCTCGCTTTCACGCGACAACAAGCACGCGGCATCGCTGACATCCTTGCACGTGTGCTGGGAAGGATTCTGATGGCCTGTCATTAGAAGAGGGCCGCGCGATGACAGCACAGACCCGGGCAGTGTTCGAAGTGGCTTGTAAATATTTCCCCTGACGAGGGTCTTTCACAAAGAAGCATCCCCCAATTGCTACTTTTTTTGCTAATGGTTTTTGGAGGACAGATGTTTGAGCCCAGACGGTTCTTTTGTCTGCTTCAGCAAATACCCATCTGAGCATTTCTTTTTTTTTTGTTTCGTTTTCTGTTCATCGGTGACCTATTTGTAACCGGGTTCAGCTGTAACGCTGATTTGTTTTTCTTGAATCTTTTCCTTTGGGCTTATCCCTTCTGGGGTCGCCACAGCCAATCAATTGCCTCCATCCAACCCTGTCTTCTCTCACACCAACTGCCTCTTTCACTACATCCTTAAACCTCCTCTTTGCTCTTCCTCTAGACCTCCTGCCTGGCAGTTCAAAACAGAGCATCCTTCGACCAACATATTCACTATCTCTCCTCCGGACATGTCCCAGCAGTCTGGCCTCCTTGACTTTATCTCCAAAACCTCTAACACAGGGGTCACCAATGCGGTGCCCGCGGGGACCTTGTAGACCCCCACGGTCACATGAGATGCCTGTAAACCTGATTTTCATTTGGGTTTTCACTTAAAAATGTGGGGACACTAAAAAGAAATGCAATCTGAAATACAAAATGTGAGTTGTGGATACCAGCATTTTGTTGGTATTCTGGTAAACAAGCATATTTGGTTTGTTTGGGTTGAACTAAGCTATGAAAATAAATGTTACAAAAGTGAGTAGTTCTTGGCCATTTTCATTTTCTAAAAGTAGCTCACACATTGGGTAGCTCACATTCAAAAAACGTTGGTGACATGTACCCTGATCCTGTCCATCCTGGTCACTCCCAAAGAGAACCTTAGCATCTACATCTCTGCTACCTCCAGCTCTGCCTCCTGTCTTTTTCTCAGCGACACTGTCTCTAGACCAAACAACATTGCCGGTCTCACCACAGTTTTGTACACCTTTCCTTTTTTTTTGTTTTACTTGAATAAGTAATTAATTTGACCAGCGCATCGGAGGTAGTAGAAAGCAGTGCTTTAGGTAGTTATAGAGCAGCAGAACTTAGAGACCAACTGGTAGGAACGATTGTATCCTTCTGGTAGTAATAATAATAACAATAAGTGCTACAGAGTGACAAAATTACGTTTATAAACTAAACCTAAACACAATATGTTTAAAAATATATATATTTTTGAGTACAGGTTTTTAGGTCTCGTTTGAAAAATACTACTGTCTGTGGAGCCCTTGGTTGGGCAGGGAGGTCATTCCACAGCCTTTAAGAGTATAATCCCCACTATAGTCCGCATCCCTTGTTGCGGAGCGTGGTTCTGTGGGCTTGAAGGTTGTTTTTGGTTGTAGAACGGAGGGTGCGTAAGGATGTCTGGGGGGTGAGAAGTTCCTTGAGGTACTGAGGGGCATGTCCGTGAATGCACTGATGGGTGAGATCTTATATTCATTTCTAAGTGGAATGGGAAACCAATGGAGCGATTTCAGAACGGGGGTGATCCTCATCAGGAGTAGGGAACAAAGTTTGGAGATGTTCCTGAGGTGGTAGAAGGAGGTCTTACCGGAGATATCTGATGTGGGTGTCAAATGTGAGGTAAGGATCCATTTCAATGCCCAAATTGGTGACTGATGTGCAAAGGAGGATGTTTTGGCCAGAAAAAGTCAAACGGGTGATGGTAGAAGAGCAGAGCAAACCAATTATATTGGCTACTGTTCAGGTAAAAAAAAATAGCTTTATCCACGCCTTTGTCTCCTCAGACAGGTCATCAGTGTAGATGTTGACGGGGAAGCGGAAGACGTTGGTGTTGTTTGTAAGAATAATTGTGTGTCATTGGCACTACTGATGAGATTGACAAGGAGAAGCAAATAAAGGGTGAAGATAGTGGGACCCAGCACTGAGTCCTGAGGGACTCCATAGGTGACAACGTGGGTGTCCGGCCTTGCTGGCGTATAATATCAAGAGCTGATTTGGAGCTGGTTCTCAGACCTTTGGCTTTCCAAAGTCATGGTTCCACAATTGATTCAAACTGAAGCTGTTTTTTTTTGGTTCAACGCCGGCTCCAAAGGCTTGCTGGGCCGAGTGGGAGAGCCGTTTGCATAATGAGGGGATACCTTAAAAAAAAGTCAGCGAATTACCTCCATCTTTGTTACTTTTGCATTGCAAACTCTAACAATGGAAAACGCTCTGAAAACAGCAAAGGAAACCCTATGTCTTTTTCGATTTGAACATGCAAAGAAGTGCAAAACCCAAACATTATTAGAGGCCTTAGAGACATTTCCACCCTTTTAGTCACTTTTAGACTTTACATTATTACTGTAGGAACATAACAGACAAGAGACCCAGCTAACTAGTCAAAGAAAGTGTCTCAAAATGGAGTGGGAAAGGAGGACAAAGAAAACAAAAACTTACCACTTCCACACCAAATGAGAAAAGAACCTTTTTTCCACTCAGTCTGTGAAGGGTACTTCATAACATTACTGATGCTTAGTGACCAGATTACTACATAAACCCTGTCTTTCAATACGTTTTGACTTATAATACGTCATAGTCAACCAAAAATGTTATTTATGATTCAAATATAGTGTGGGAGTGATACACTATCTGGTGCTTTTGACCCTTATGGTCACTGCTCACACACAGTGCAACCCCACAGGCAGCATGGGCAGCTCTGGCATTGGCTAGAACTCTCAGGTGGTCTCCTTTGAGACGTGGTAGCACTGATGATCCTAGAAACAACAGCGTGGTACTCAGCTCTGTGGCTTCTGAACATCTGGTCCAGTTTGCTTGCAAGGCCACAGGTTATTAAAGCGCAAATAAATGTAGCAGCAGTCCATCAAGATGGCAGGAAGCCCCGAGGGTGGGCCAACGGAGGGTAAGAATCAGGCCACATAATTCTATAGAATTATTCCTCAGTGTTCTGACTGAAGGTTACCCAGCCATGTAGATGTAGTGTTCCAGGCATTTCCACCAAGGAATAAGAAACTGCGGCATCATGCTGTAGCACAGGCATGTACATAACACAGTACATACAAAAGTAACTGTATACCTTGCTCTTAAAACCACAGAGCTGATGCCTGGCAGGCCTCACTCCCACTATTCTGGAAGGACTTTCTACAAGACATGTGTCTCTGTGGTCTACATATCCACTGGAACATTTATTCAGATGTCACTATTGGATTGTCAGTTCTAGTTTTTCCCTAATGTGTTTGACAAGGTTGAGGTCAAGGCTTTGTGCTTATTTCCACAACGGACTCATTCAAGACTTTATGGACTTTGTTTTTTCCACCGAGGACCACATAGCAGAAAATGAAAAGATGCAAGGGCCACGTTGATATTTTGTAACGCATATGATAAGAAATTATACATATTTCAAGAAAAAGTGCATATCAGCTTTGTGGTATAGGTGGAAAGGGAAATTTATAGTACCAACCATATTTGCTCTTTTTTTGGTCATTTTTGCTGTTATATTTAATTTTCCAAATATTTCAATTTTCTTCTTAAGTATTTTTGTTGTAGTTATTAATTTCATAATATGCCTTTATACCCATAATATTATAACTTTTCCCCCAAACAAAAATGTGTTTTTGATGACATTAAACCTTTTAAAAGATAACATATTCCATTCCATTCCATTTTCCTCCGCTTATCCGGGTCTGGGTCGGGGGGGCAGCAGTTTCAGTACTTCCCGGTCCCCGGCGACCTCTTCCAGCTCCACCGGGAGGACACCAAGGCGTTCCCAGGCCAGCTGTGAGACATAGCATGTCCTAGGTCTTCCCCGGGGCCTTCTCCCGACTGGGTATGCCCAAAACACCTCACCAGGGAAGCGCCCGGGAGGCATCCGGACTGGATGCCCCAGCCACCTCAACTGGCTCCTCTCGATGTGAAGGATCAGCGGCTCTACTCTGAACTCCTCCCGGATGGCCGAGCTCCTCACCCTATCTCTTAGGGTGAGTCCAGCCACCCTACGGAGGAAATTCATTTCCGCCGCTTGTATCCGCAATCTCATTCTTTCGGTCATGACCCATAACTCATGACCATAGGTGAGGGTGGGAACGTCGATCGATCGGTAAACAGGGAGCTTTGCCGTCCGGCTCAGCTCTCTCTTCACCACGACGGTCCGGTACAGCGACCGCATTACTGCAGATGCTGCACCGATCCGTCTGTCGATCTCACGCTCCAACCTTCCCTCACTCGTGAACAAGACCCCGAGATACTTGAACTCCTCCACCTGAGGCAAGACCTCACTCCCAACCCTGAGGGTACAGTCCACCCGTTTCTGACTGAGGACCATGGCCTCGGATTTGGAGGTGCTGAGTCTCATCCCAGAAGCTTCACACTCAGCTGCAAACAGCTCCAGAACATGTGGACGCAGGTCTGATGGTACGACCACAAAGTCGATCATAGACCTCCGACCTAGGGTGTCCTGGTGCACAGTGCACTTATGGACATCCTTATGTTCGAACATGGTGTTTGTTATGGACAGACTGTGATTCGCACAGAAGTTCAACAACAACACACCACACGGGTTCAGGTCGGGGAGGCCGTTCCTCCCAACCACTCCCCTCCAAGTCACACTGTCATTGCCCATATGGGCGTTGAAGTCTCCCACTAGAACTATGGAGTCACCGCTGGGGTGCTCTCCAGAACCCCTCTGATAGACTCCAAGAAGGATGGGTACTCTGCACTGTCGTTCGGCGCGTACGCACAAACCACAGTCAGGACCCTTTCCCCAGCCCTAAGGCGCAGGGAAATAACCCTCTCGTTTACTGGGGATGACTTCAGCACAGAGGCACCAAGCCGGGGAGCTAATAATAAGCCCACACCAGCTCGCCTTCTCTCCCCTGCAGCAACTCCAGAGAAGAACAAGGTCCAGCCCCTCTCAAGGAATTTGGTTCCAGAGACCAAACTGTGGGTTGAGGTGAGTCCGACTATATCTAGTCGGAATCTCTCCACCTCTTCCACAAGCTCGGGCTCCTTCCCCACCAGAGAAGTGACATTATTTGTCCCATGAACCAGATTTGGCCGCCGAAGACCAGGTCCGCCGGACCCCCTCCCTTGACCACTGCCCAAATCACAATGCACCGAACCCTTATGCTTGCCCCTGCAGGTGGTGGGTCTGTGGGGGGGAGTTCCCGTGTGGCTTCTTCGGGTGAAGACCTTAGCCACCAGGCGCTTGCCTGCGAGCCACTCCCCCAGGCCTGGCTCCAGGGTGAGGCTCCGGTATCCCACGTTTGGGCGAGGTGCGGTCACTCCTCTCGTTTTTCTTCATTCGGGTCTTCTGAATCACTCCTAGTCTGGCCCGTCACCTAGAACCTGTTTGCCTTGGGAGACCCTACAAGGGGCATAAAGGCTCCGACAAAATAGCTCCTAGGATCACTCGGGCACTCAAACCCCTCCACCACGATAAGGTGGTGATTAACGGAGGGGAAGATAAAATATTTTTCGTTTAATATTTCAACTCTACACCACTAAAATTACATTATTTTTCTCTTAATATTTTGACTTTATTCTTGTAAAATTACAGTTGATTTTTCCTTCTATGCTGTTGTTGTTTTTTTGGTTTTTTCCCCAACAATTTCAATATTCTTCTCATACATTTTTGTCTTGTAATTATGACTTTGTTGCAATAATATTTGGAGTTTATTCTTGTAAAATTATAACTTTTTACACAACATAATTTTCAGACAACTATAACTTTATTTGTCTTTGTTAGCAGAGGTATTTCAAGTAAATTAAAAGTAAAAGTGTCAATTTTTAGGAGTTGATTTGGTTAAAATACAAGTCCTCACTCTTGCCCCCTGCAGAGGGGAAGAAGTACTACATGAACAAGCATTTTTCTCGTTTGCCCGAATGGTTTACATTATTTGGGTGATGTCTAGCATGCCAAAGGGCAGGACTGTCCACCTACTGCAGACCTACGGTCTAGAACAGAGTTACAGGGGAAACAAATAATGACAAATAAAAGCACAAGGGACTGAAATACTGTAAAGGTGATTTGTCATTTAATGAAAGCAAATTGGAGACCATTTGCGAACCACTGGTCTAGAACAATCCCTTATTGACAGAGGGGGGCTTCTCCATTTAGTGGGGATGCACTGGAACGGGACACACATGAGTAAAAAAGGCTTCAGCATTTCACTTTAACCCGTCGAAGGTATTCCCAGGTTGCCTGATACAGCTTCCAAGGCAGCGAAGGTGGATCTGGAGTTACACACTTGGTTCCGCTCGGCTCCCGTTTATGGGAGACCGTGTGGTTTTCATGGTGGTCAGGGTTTGGATGGAGATTCTGGTCCAAGTCGACTCCGTTGTTTACTGTTCTCATCTCCTCTTGACAGGGATACATGGACGCCAACCAATGCATTGATGAGCTTCTCAAGAAGTTCGAGGAGGAACGTTGTAACATCAGAAGGTAAGAGCTTCTCGAGGCTTCAGGGCAGATGTACAGCCAAGGGACGCGAGCAGCTGCCAGCAGGTCATTCCCAGTGAGAGGCAGCTGAACAACATTGTTTGCTTTTCAGCTCAAGACAAGCTTTGTATCTTGAGAGATGCGTTTTGTGTCCAAAAAAGTGGCAACAATGGGTGTTAGGGTTAAACTCTGAGCCCTGTGTAGCGTTGACTGGAGGCATTTCTCATGAAGCCGATTTGTCTGGACAATGGGGCTGCAGCACTGATGGAGATGCCAATCTAATGACCATGTCCCCTCTATGCTCCTACCATTCTTCCAAAGACAAGTGAGACGATTTTTTAAACTTCATCCTCCTTTGAAAGAACCCTCTCTCCATCTCAATGGAGCCGTATTTCCCTGGCTCAGAGTAATTTTCCCCCTGAGTGGGCAGAGAGATGCTGGGGGTTGAACACAGGAGTGAGGGGTCCAAGGATGGGTGGGGGATGGATGACCACTGACCATCCCATTTACTAGGCTCGGTGGCCTTTAATAAAGAAAGGGATGTGTAAAGGAATGACCCTTCTGTCTAAGCCATCCGCACCCCCTTTTCAGACACAAGAGAATCATAGTCAGTAACACTAATGGCCTATTAGCATTGCTACAATTCAGTGGCAATTGCTCTAAGACTGGAAGGGAAACTTAGCTTCCCCTAAATGTCCACAAAAAAGTGGTGAAAAATGAAATGCTGTGTGACTAACACACTAGAATACCTTCATCTTTTGTTCAGAACCAGCTACTTATTACAGCAGGTGTGTGACACCACTTCCTTCTCATTCATCCCCGCTGTGCCATGGAGTTTTATCACAGTCAGACGCTGAGGGTCTACTGACTTTGATGGGGAAGCGCAGAGTGGGTTGTTCCACTGCGTGAAATTGAACGGTCTTTGGATAAATGCTGGGCTTTCTCTCACCCATCGGACGCTGAGGCTCTCTGGCGATCTATGGGACAGTAGTCTGCCCCGGACGTTCGGCTTCTGCATGATAAATGAATGATCTGTCTGAGGTGGAATCCCTTTTTGATTGACAGTGAAATGAGTGAATCAGCGATCTTCAAGTATAAACCTCCATCCAAGCAGGTTTTTTGTTTCGATGTTCTGAACTGGTCTGGAGACTTTACCAATCCCCAGCGACTTTGTCTTTGGGAAAAACGACTAGGGTAACGACTAGGGACTAGGGTAGAATTTACAATGGGGGTAGAATGACCAGCGGCTGCCACTGCTACAATATCCTCACAGGCACTTTGGAACTTTGGAACAGCCGCCTCAGTTTGCACTGAAACCTGATCAAATCACTTCCTCAAGATAATTATGCTGTAACAAGCTAGACAATAAATACCCAGTCAAAAGGCCTGTTCGGGTTTCATTTGTACATTCGGAGTAAGATTTAACACGTTTTGTTTAAGCAGAGCCTGACAGTATCTAAAACGTCTCGTCTAGACCCCAGAAAACGGAACCCATCAGTCTGATACAGCTCTCACGCATCAAACCAAAGCAATCATGTCTGTCAGCATACCGTATTATTGGGTATTGGGTGATTGTCCATTTGGTTTTCACAGGGCATCAGAGGCATCTACAGTATTTCATTCTTGCCACCCAATCTTTTGACACACATAAAACATGGGCGGGGTGCTAGATCTGTAAAATAAGATACTGGGAAATAATCCCTGTGGATTTAAACACCATAGACGAGACGCTGACATGCTCAACTGGTGTTTCCAGAAGTTGTTGAACAAGGCATTGGGTCTGACCTGCCATTTTTTTCTGCCTTTTGGAGCAGATGGCATTTCATTAGCGGCCCCTCACATACTGTTAGAGGACGGCGAGTAGTGAGGAGAGGATGAGGAGGCCCCTCTTTGGGTGACCCCAACCTCATGACCATTAGAGGTGGCATCTGCTGACCAATGACCATTTTTCATGTAAAGGGTTGGGTGTCTTTACATATTAATACAATGTCACATTTTGTGACATTTAAGTTGAACAAAGTAGTTATTTAAATAAACAGCCACGTTTGGCCAAAATAACATCAACCTTATGTGACCACCACCACGGGACAAATCCACCAGGGTTATAAAAAGGGGAATTCCACACCTAAAATCTTAGAACTGAAGGAGCCTTTTGGACAAAACATCTTTAGCAAACAAGCATAGTTCAGGTTCCTACATTCAATCTTTGCAAATTACCATGACCTGGATGATTTTCAATCTACACTCATGGTGTCCTAAGTGAGGGAAAACAACAAAACAAGATAAAAATTTAATTTTTGCAATATAATTTTGGGGAAAAAATATAATATCATGAGAATAAAGTGTTGGTTGACACGCTTCTACAACATTGCATGGAAGTCGGGAACAGTACCGCTGGACTGGCAGACCGGGGTGGTGGTCCCCATTTTTAAAAAGGGTGATCGGAGGGTGTGTTCCAACTATAGGGGGATCACACTCCTCAGCCTCCATGGGAAAGTCTACTCCAGGGTGCTGGAGAGAAGGGTACGACCGTTGGTCGAACCTCGACTACAGGAGCTGCAATGTGGTTTTCGTCCCGGTCGCGGAACACTGGACCAACTCTATACCCTTACAAGGGTACTGGAGGGTATGTGGGAGTTTGCCCAACCGGTCTACATGTGCTTTGTGGACTTGGAAAAGGCATTTGACCGTGTCCCTCGTGGTGTCCTTTGGGGGGTGCCCCGCGAGTATGGGATTGGTGGCCCGCTACTACGAGCCATTCGGTCCTTGTACAATCTAAGCAGGAGCCTGGGTCGCGTTGCCAGCAGTAAGTCGAGCTTGTTTCCGGTGAAAGTTGGCCTCCGCCAAGGCTGCCCTTTGTCACCGATTCTGTTCATGATCTTCACGGACAGAATTTCTAGGCGCAGTCAAGGCGTTGAGGGAGTCCAGCTTGGCGACCTTACGATCTCGTCTCTGATATTTGCAGACGATGTGGTCCTTATGGCCTCATTAGGCTGTTCCCTTCAGCCTTTACTGGAGCTGTTTGCAGCTGAGTGTGAAGACTCTGGGATGAGACTCAGCACCTCCAAATCCGAGGCCATGGTTCTCAGTCGGAAACGGGTGGACTGTACCCTCCGGGTTGGGAGTGAGGTCTTGCCTCAGGTGGAGGAGTTCAAGTATCTCGGGTTCTTGTTCACGAGTGAGGGAAGGTTGGAGCGTGAGATCGACAGACGGATCGGTGCAGCATCTGCAGTAATGCGGTCGCTGTACCGGACCGTCGTGGTGAAGAGAGAGCTGAGCCGGAAGGCAAAGCTCTCTGTTTACCGATCGATCTACGTTCCCACCCTCACCTATGGTCATGAGTTATGGGTCATGACCGAAAGAATGAGATCGCGGATACAAGCGGCGGAAATGAGTTTCCTTCGTAGGGTGGCTGGACTCACCCTAAGAGATAGGGTGAGGAGCTCGGCCATCCGGGAGGANTGTGTCTCTCAAGCCTGAGGCAGACTCCTCCGGTGGCAGCGTGCAAAAAATGAAGTGAAATTAGATTTGTAAAAAAAAAGAAGAGGAGAAATTAACGGTCCAAGCAGCTCAAACGCCACAATTCATGTACATACACTCATCACGCTAAACACAAAGAAAAGCGTATGCTATAGATTTCAAGGTAGGTAAGTGGATCTCAGCAGTGTGGATCCACTATCACCAACGGGTTTCAAAAGGCTGGGCTTCTAAGTCATGAAGAGGACTGCACAAGCTCAAGGGCCAATTTACCTCAAGACAAAAGTGACACTGAGAGTGACGACAAAAGCGAGAGAGGCTGATACAGCGTGTGACAAAAGTGTTCTGACACTGAAGAAGATGAATTTCATGGTTTTAGTGCGCGGGAGAAAGACGAAGACAGCCATCAGTAACTGGCAGACTACTGTTCAACAAACGTGTATAAAAAACATGTATTTAATAAAAAATCGATCTAAATTTTAATTAATTCATACAATAATTGTATGTATTTAATTTCATAGTTTTATTATAAATGATAAATTAATAGTACAAATATAAGTATAAATAAGCAAAAGTATAAATAAGTATAAATAAATAAATATTTATACATAAGTATAAATAAACAAAAGTATAAATAAAATATTTTCACAATAAATTAATTCTGTGTAACATCTTTCCGCTGCCGGTGCGACCTATATACCGTAGACATCAGTCTATACCGTATGTAGACTTTTTTTCTCTTGTCAAATGTAGCGTGTGGGGCATATACTGCATATTGTCCAAAAATTACGATAAAATACTTTAATTCATTCCACATCCACAAAGTGTTTTGGTACAGAATGGTAAAATGATTTCCAAAAATGGCCTTGAATGTGGCTGCAAGGGCAAAATGGAACCAAAATGTCCTTCAACACCAGAAGAGACAAAAAGACCACTGTAGGAGTTCTGAGCTGGAAAACAGCTTTACTAATCGGGACCTTGCTGATGTTACTGCGAGGCATATCAGGCCGGCGAGACGCCTGTGTGCTGGCAGCACTCTGAGCCAGATGAAAGAGTGTAATCCTTTGTCCAAGTATGCGGCGTGGCTGCTCTGCCGATGTGGAGGCGGGTGGGCTTCAGTCTGTCGATCTGCTGTCTCGCTTGGACCGAAGCTGTGCGTTATACAACTTTAATTGGATAAGTTGACCGGCCGAATGCAATAATTTGATCATGCTAAGCCCCAAAGGGATCCAACACACTCCCAAGGTGTACTTGCGGGCCCACTGAAGTGAATGACTTTGCCTCATCCAGCCATTTGAGGTCACTTTGTGGTGTCCGGACGTGAAATTACCTTAAAGCCTCCAGAACGGTCGGATAATTCAATCTGTAGAACTTTTGTCAGAACCTTCAAGTACCGCTGAATCCAGCACCGACTGATTTTGCCGTGCATAAAAACCAGATTGTTATTCGGTATATTGGGTGGCTGTAAGTACATGGAGTCTTCTCATAACACAAGCATCGGTTTTATAGAGCCTACGAGAGGTTATTCGAGTGGGGTTAATAGCCGTTTATTGGTGCTCCCCCCAAGGTCAAAGCCAAACGAGGGTACGGCACTTAGGCGGGAGTACGCTTGCACCCGTCTGCACATCCTCCGCTCGTGACACGGTCAAGGTGAAGCACCAAACACGAAGCCGTTGTTTATCCACCCCTGGCTCCGCCAGCACCGATATGTCTTCCTTTATAGGACTTGAGAAGCACCCAAATGTAAATGCAGGTTGCTTCAACATGCGGGTTGGAGTATTCTCCGTTCTGTAATGAAAAAGGGTTTATCTGCCCCGGCAGAGTGTCGCCTTTGGTGCTCATGGTAGCGTGACGTTAGTTGGACCCAGTCCTGTGCTGTCGGGCGTCTCAATAACATCCTCAGTGTAAAGATGCAGAACCATAGCGGCTGTGTGTGTGTTTTTTTTTTAAATCACACATTTAGTGTGGCTTAGCCTGATGGGAGATTGTATTCCTGATATCCACCTTAAGCCTGGAGCTCTTTTGCAAACATGTCTTTGTCTTTGAGGAAACAGGAAGGCGGGAACAACCCAAACAATCCGAGGCGCTTGAGACTTTTGATGTTTATGGATAGTTGGAAACAGATCCCGCTATCGCTGGAAGCAAGCAACTCCAATCAGCAACTCAATTAATCCTGTTCGTGGAAGACTTTAAGCATTTCCTGCGTTAAGAGAGGAAATGAAAGTCTCTACTGATGCTGTCTCGCCGGACCCCGTTCCACAATCCCCCCGTGCCCCTGCCTTTGCACCAGCATCCCACCCAACCCCCCTTGCCTAATGAGACGTGACGGAGGTGCATTATCACTTTGGATGTATTACACACTGGTCTCGCCACACACAAGTTCAAAGACAGACACTCATGGGTTCTGTCGGCGTGACCCGTCATGTGATTTGCATCTGTCTGGCTACTTGCAGATCTAAGTGGGTTTGTGTTGGGTACACAAACAGGCTCCCTGTCTGCATTCTGGAATTTCCTTTGCTTATACTGCTGCAGGAAATGAGCGAGTGTCGCCGCGTTGACGCTTTAACGTCTTCTGGATGCCTTGGCGTTCGATGAGGATGGTCATGCCCAGATACCTGAGCGTGATTAACAGTTTCCACAGAATACCGGCCTTGCAACACACACCTGGACAACAGAATACGGTGGAACCTTGGATAGTGGGTTTTTCTGTTAACGCAGACAATTTCTTGGAAAAAGTTCTGCCTCGGTTTGCGTGCTTCTTGTCGTGTTACAAATACACAAAATCAGTCCAACTATTTTCTTAATGGATTTTTATCACAAATGAAATTGTTGGGATCCTTAACCTGCGAGCAAAATGGTAACTGAAATTTCAATGTTGTCAACAGTGGTGGACTCAAGGATTAAATTATTCTAAATGCATATTTGTTATAAATGAAAAGGATAAATGAATATTTATTGGCATTTATATGTGGCAGCGAGATCAACACCTTCCTCTTCAACACCACCTTCCTGTTTTGCCATGAGGTATTTCTTGAATTCTATAGTGTCTGCGACCTTCTTTTTCAAACTGATGGCGCCTACAACTTTCGCCTCAATCTTGGGTTATTGAGATGCGAAATAAAGAGAAGAATTTGTGGAATTTGAGAAATAACTCATGGCAAAACAGGAGCGTGGTTGTGAAGCAGAAGGTGTTGATCTCTGCCACACCGTGTTTTTGGCAACAGTCATGTCAAGAATCACGTCTTCAATGAGAATAAAAGCAACTTTAAAATGTTTATTCATCCCTTCTGGGCATCTTTTATGTGGTTTTCCAATTTCTTTCTGCAAGTGAAATTTGTGTAACATGTTTGACTTTCTGGAACAGAATAATTGGATTTGCACTTAGCCTTTTATCCCTCAAGGTACAAACCTTGTTTTTTGTACGGTTCAGTTATTTAGTTATTATCCATTTTGGTTGGAGTTGGACCTTCTGGAACCATGGTTCTACTGTATTCAGCACAAGGGACATATTTATGGTGTCCTACATTGTTTATAGACAAATTTGCACTTAACAAAGCAGGCCCTTTGCCCTGTACCGTACTGTTCTGCATAACCAAGGGCCCAAACAAAGCATTGCTGACTCACTGTCCGTGGCGAGTGCCAGCAATTTCATAAAGAAGGTGAGAGACACTTTTGAATTTGATCTTGTAAGCAGTCTGCATCAACAATAGGTTGCAACCATTCTTTATTTATCATGTATTAAAATTTATTTCTGTTCACATTTTTTTGAAATTTTGTATGTCCGGATGACCAGCATCTCTCGAACAAGGCCTCGTTCCGCTGCACTTGCACTCCCACAACCCTTCCCTCGGACCACCCAGCACCTCATTACGAGCCCCTATCGATCTGCCGACCCTCCAGCAACTGTACTACCGCGGTCCTGTCTCCTTTCTTTCACCCGTGACCTCCCGACGGAATGCTACCCCAGCCTCTATGAGTGTCAACGTGCCTGCGTGCGTGCGAGCGACACCATGAGCAACCAAGTGTGCACGCTAACAAGCACTCGTGCACACATATGGCTGCAGAGAACCTGGTAAAACTCGAAACTAATGAAACTAAACAACCACATCGTGTTTTCTGAATTGAGGGGCCAGAGGGCACGTCAATGGCAGCTTGCTGCTGATGTAATTAGGATGGGACATCCCTTGGATATTTTTTGATTATGTGCATGTTAGGGTTGACTTGGTCGACCATTTGTCTTTTTTCACCCAAACGCTGTCTGATTTGCAGCCACCTGCTCGGAGAATCCAACGGATGGATTATGCTGGACGCGATTATCTCGGTATGACACTTTGCTCTCATCAGCAGCAGCCATCGTGAATCTTTCTGATTTTTACGATGACAAACGAGACATTCGGGTCCTAATGTTGTAAGCCTCAATCTTCAGCCCCCCCCCCCACACACTTCTTCTTTCTCTCGCAGGCTAATTCCCTCACATGGTTGGTGTCATTGTTCTTTCAGCACATTAGTGACAGTGAATGTGGGGCCAAGTGGCAGAGATGGCCCCGACTCCAAGTCAGACCGGACCCTTTCTTTTCGTCTCTTTAACTGTCCGCTCCTGTCAACGAGACCCTTTTAATTCCCCCTTTGGCCCCCATCCCGTACCCACCTCCTTTCGCACTGGTCCCACTGGGAGACGAACAAAAGAGGGCACCCCCCCACCCCTTCTCCCTTTCCTCATCCTCTTCCTCCCCCAGTGTCCCATCTCTCTCTGTTCTTCTCGCTTACAGGCACGGTGGAGGCTGCAGTTTGTCACAGCCGTTCAGCTGAGACTGATTGTGATTGCGGCAGATGGGCCAGAGCTAAGCCCAGGCAGAACCGCGTGTGTCGCCGCTTCGTTGCCCGCTGTCTTTCACAGTCCCCCGAATCCCGCTGCAGGAAGGCTGTACCTTCCGAAATGCGGCACTGAAGAACACTTGAGTGTTCTGCTGGAGGAGAGACGGGTTTGAGGGAGTGTCAGAAGCTGAGATATACTACTGAGGCGAGATAAAGCCCGGGGGCGGGGCGGACCGGGGGGAGGCTTACAGCTCTCGGCGTTGTTGTGAAAGAGAGACCACAGCAGACAGGCAGAGCGCGTGCAGGGGAGAGGAGAGGGAAGCGGAATCAGGAGGAGGGTTAATGCATGTCGGCAGGCTGAGGACGGACCGGAGAGAGCGGAGATACGGAGCGTTAAAGGGGGCGCAGGAAAGAGAAGCTCAGTTGGTTGGGAGGTGCTGGAGCTGCCGGCAGTTGTGGATGTAAAAACTTTATCATCTGAGGGGATCAGCCTCTGAAAGGCGGGATTACCATGAGTGTCCTCTGAATCCACCAGGATGCTGCATCTGCACCAGGGTAAGGACCCACTTTCCCCGGTTTCATGGATGCGGTCCACTTTTCACCCAATGAATGTTTGCACTCGATGAGGTAATTGTTTGTCTTAACTTTGACCTGAAAACCCCCAGGGCAGGTTTTTCATACATGTGCAGCAGATGATCTGGGATTTACATCAAGCCGGCCGGACGAACCAGTTGGACGGGAGTAGTTGAGGGGGAATTGCGTGTCCTGTTGCTCGTGGCAACAGCATGCGGCATCGACCGTGTTGACCGCGACTGATAGCAGAAGGAAATGGACGGCTGTCATTTAGAACCCCTCATTGCAGGGGGATTTATATGTGCTGGAATTTTGTCCACCTCCCCCTTGCTGTCCCCTCACACGCTCCCTTAAGAAGATTACGATTTTCTTGCCGGCCCAATAATCCCACACTGGAATGACCGGACTGTGACAATGTGAATATGGATTCTGATGATGTGGCATTTCTGTTAGCCTTGCCCGCTGCTAATTTTGGGCCCCACAAGTTGTAAGTCCCTAAAATGGTCCGCCATATTTAAAAAAACACAGACAAGCGTGTGGTTCTTAGGGACTGTACGCAGCGGGTTCCTAGAGGGCATCGACATCCTGATGAGGTTTTGCCACTGGGAGTTGTGGATGAATGGCACCAACACGGAATGCCACAAGTTTATTTTGCACACAGATCTCGCAAAGGAGGTGCAGCATATCTTGCCTCTTATTGCTTTGAGTGGATGTGCTACGCCACGCACACTAGTGTAGTTAGCTAATGGTAGTAACTTGACAAAGTTTAGCTACTAAGCGTTGGCTATCACTGAATCACAACGGTAGCATTTGCCAGCAAACGATGCTATTCGTACATTTTTGGGATGAGATGTCAAACAAAAAAAATTAATCCGATTAATCACGGTTTTCAAATTATTTAATCATGATTAATCACCATGTCACACTATGTCTGAAATATGCCCATTTTACTGTATTTTGTTGAAAGAAAGATATGATAGAACAGGATGATATATGTTTGTATATGTTAACGGCACCAAATGAACTGAAAGTTAAAATCAAGTTAAGAGATAGCGCACATGTCTGAAAATCTATTCACGCAACACTGGTTTCTTTAATAACAAAATATTTCAATCAGACTTTAACTGTTATTATGATTAATGAGGAGTGGCGTTCAAAGGCGCAAAGTTGAATGATGTTGAGTTGAGTGATTTTTCTGGGACTTTCGAGCATGCAGCAAATTGTATTTCCGCATTAGGAGTTGCAAAGTGAGCGGTAAGAATATCCATTTATTGATTTTCTTTGTATTTCTGTTGAATTAGACCACACATGCACGCACAATAAAGACGTTTGGAGTGTCCGTGAATGCACCTCGTGGTCTGTCTAGTGACAACAAGGAAGTGTAGTTGCAGTGACGAATGGACTAGAGGCGTGTTTGTAAGTTGGAGATGCATATACGGTGTTGAAATTGCACTGCTGTTGACGTGTTCAGGTCAGAATACAATTATTTAAAAAAACGTCAGGCTCCGTGTGACTCTGTGGGGAGGCCACACTGTGGTCACATTCTGACGCTACATTTTTAGATGATCTTGTTGTTTCTAAAAACAGAACCACACGGGAAGATGATAGGGAGAGCATGGGAGAGTGGGGGACGTATCACTCTTGTTGGTTTTGACACGATGCCAGAACAGTTTCTTGATGATTCTCTTTACATTTTTTGTCATGGGAATTTGTGTTCAGCAACCACAAAAAAAAAAAAAAAAACTTTTTCCATGAAGTCATTGCTTCAGAATGCCGAGCGTCAGGAGGAAAAGGTATTTCCCCGTTCGACCAGAGGAAGTCGGAGTTGCAGTCACACACAAAGGGCAGGTTCCATTTGTCCTTTTAAAGCCGCTACTGGGCAAAATGCACCCTCGCCACCAAGCCAGATGTGTTGCCACACCACCTCCCTGGGAAACCTACCTTGGGGATTATTGAGTAAGCGGATTGGCAAGTGGGGGGATTTTATTATGTCGATTTAAAACTGTAATTCTCTCCACGTGCTGATGCGACAAACATTTATTTTTTAAGTTTCCTACATGCTGTTCCACTTTCACATTGTTCAGGTAATAACTTGTGATGTCACTTTGCTATTTGGAAAATAATGACGCAGAATTCCCAACTTGATGAGAGCGCCGCATTATCTGGACTATAAATTGCATTAAAAAAAAACAGACCTGTCTGGATGCATCCCAGTGTGTGGAAACCTACAAATTTAACAGCAAAACCTTATTTTTTTAAATTCACAAATCAATGAAGATACACTGAAAATCATACGCGAGCATTTAGTTAGTCAGCCGCTGACGCAGCAGCTATCTCCCACACAGGTATCACATCATGATAGTTGCACATTACTTACAGGCATTTAATTCGGACCTTCAAATTGTGTGCTTAACTGCTGCGTCACACATTCAACCCAATGAATGATCGAGTGTTGCCAAAATAACAACCACTGCCCCACTTTAGCTCAAAGGCATAGCATGTTAAATCCTATATTGCATGTTTTGAGATACTGTATAAAAGTGTCACCTCTGACGTGACTGCTTTTGTATTTCCTTTCCCCTCACTCCTCTCCATACTGTTTTACTTCCTAACCCCCACACCCCTACACACACACTCTTGCCCCCCTGCCTGCATGTGGCACTCTGTATTCAGTGACCCTCGTCTAGCGTTTTGGGCTCGGTCAGAGTGAATTACTGAGGAATGTTTCGCCCGTTTAATGGCCTGCCGAGGAGGCCTCAGCATGGAGGTGTTCCCCCTTCTTTGACAAACGAGGGCCGGCTCAGGGAAAAACGTTCTCCTTCCAGACAGCCTTCCCATGTGATTCCCACCTCCTTTGCACAGCATGGATGTGCTTGGCCCATCTCAAACTGGTTGGGAGGCTCCACATTCATCCTTCCCCAACATCTTCCACTGGAGGTTCACCCAAAATCTGTAAGATGTGGTCGCTGGTTGGACCACAAAAACCCACTGGTTCAATTACCCAACATAATTTATAACCAATAAAAGGCTTTTATTTGCTTGCAATCAATGGTCTCTGCAGGCAGAGACACTTGCCTGGAGACACGTTTGTCTTCGGCCGTGGAGCTTTTTGTGCTGGCTCCATGTGAGTGCACTAAGGTGTGCATGGAAACAACCTACTTTCCAAAAATGTTGGCTCACACTAACCTGATAACTCTCAGGGGCACGCTTCGGAGTGTTTCAGCTCCTAAACCGAATGGTTTTTGGGTCATTTGATCGTCCCGCATTCCTGCTCAGGCACCCCTGCCGACACACTTTCACGGTCTCCCAAGTTTTGGGATCTCAGCTGCGAAACATCCGAGCCGACGGTTCCACATTTCTGTGCTCGTCACAGAACAACACTTTAATGGGAGTTGCTGAAAAAGGAGGGGTCGCATATGAAGCTGCGATGGGGCGGGGGATGTCAGCAAACTTGAGCTCCCGACTATCTGGCCTATAAATCAGGAAGTAATAGTCGCAGGGTAATGCAGGCCGGCTTCCAACTGCTGGAGGTGTCGGCACAGCTGGAGAAGCTCACGTCGGAGAAGCTCCGTTGAACATTTTTAGCTGTTTGCTTTCTGTCTTTGCCGAGGGTGAATTACTGCGACTAACTGCCCTCTGATGACTTCATTGCCGGGATGCCGGCGGGCCAACACGAGGCTGCAGTGGAGAAGTCGGCCGCCCCCGTCCCCACAAAAAAAGAGCCGTGTTAGAGAGCAAAACTTTGGCTCAAGTACGCCTGTTTCCACGTGTTCCTTCTGTATGGGAACCCGTTTGTCCGCCACTGTGAAGGGCTACTGTTTGCTTGGCGATGTGTTGACAGCCAGCGTAAAACATCCTATAGCCGCCGCACGGTCTCCATTAGTCAACAGAACTTTCCAGTCGTAAATACGAGTCCCTGCTGCCCAGTTGCGTCAAGCCAGGACAGGCAGTGATGCAAAACAATGCACGGTAAAGTGTGACTTTGCACACCGAGCATCATACCGGGCTTTTAAAGGTCGGCTCAGACAAAAGCTGGGCTTGGATTAAGTTTAGTCCAAATCAGCAAAATATTGGCGCGTTCCTGAACGTTCACGAAGGGATCTGTTCCTAGACAGTAGGATAGTTCTGAGTGCTTCTTCTGCTTCCAACTTCCTTTCTCGCGCCAGGCCAGGCAAAGCGAACAAATCATGTTGATACAAAAAACATGCCGTCGATTCTGCACACGCAGTTTTCATGTCGCTCTTGCCAGCAGGGACCTGTCGAGCCGGAATAGCTGCCTGCAGGCAACCTCTTCAGATCTTGAGTCAAATTGTTTGACAAAGATGAGATAGCGATCATCGGAAAAGATGAAACAAGATAATTACCCGTGCTCGTGCTTGCGGAGGAGCTATGCGTCACAACTAGGTGCGTCTGGAAGTTTCTCTAAAAAATCATTAGTCATTTGTGTCATCTCATTACTCAGGTCCACCTCATTGTCTCATTTTATATTTAGACTCTCTGAAGTACTCCGGTAAACGCAGGCGTTGGCTTTTCGTACGACCCGGTTTTCATATGATTCGGTTTTCATAATTTTCGCTCGGATTTCGCTCCCCGTCTCAGTTCTACCCGGCGACCTCTTCCAGCTCCATCGGGAGGACACCAAGACATAGTCCCTCCAGAGTGTCCTAGGTCTTCCCCGGGGTCTTCTCCCGACCTGCATGCCCGAAACACCTCTCCAGGGGCGGCGCCCGGGAGGCATCCGGACTAGATGCCCGAGCCACCTCAACTGGCTCCCCTTAATGTGAAGAAGCAGCGGATCTACTCAGAGCTTCTCCCGGATGGCCGAGCTCCTCACCCTATCGAGGGAGGAAATCCATTTCCGCCGCTTGTGCTAGTAAACTAGTGCTCAACAAAACACGCCACACATTGCCGAATCTTTGTCCATGCACTTTTTGGCACGACTTCAAATAACTCACCATGGTGGCAATGAAAGGTGCGATTGCCAGCAATTCCATAAAGAAGAAATATCGAATTAAATCTCACCAATTATCATTTTTATACATTCACCAGTTATAAATATTTGGCATCATTTTCTGCACGTAAAACTAATTACTACTAATTTACTACTTTTTAGGTGTGTGGAAAAGATCAATTACTTTAGCTTAATTTCAATAGGAAAACATTTTTCATTTCCATACGTTTTGTTTTTTGTTGGTTAAAGTGAATTAATGATGAAAACCACTGTGTTGCTACGGTAATAAAAATTAGTAGTTGGGAAGAGCTCACGAGATTAAAACAAAACTGAATCTGAACAAAATTTCTCACAATAATTAACAAATGAATTAATCACATGATACATAGAAAGGAACTCCATAATTTTGGTGGCCTCCATAGGTTTCCATGTCCATGTATGTCTGTTTTCCTGAAGAGAGTTCACGCTCGCGCATACTCACAGAGAAAGAGTGGAGCTTCGTGAAGAGCAATGCAAGGTAACAACTAGGAGGGAAAAAGATGCCGGAAAAAACAAATGACACAGCCCCTGTGTGGGAATGTTAATGATGAGCAACACGAAAGAGCCAGTACTCAAGTGTACTAAAGTACTAAAGTGAAGAGAAAAAGAAAGGCTGCTCTTTAATACTGCTGAAAAGCCCGCATTTCAAGAAATGCTGCAAACGTTAGACAGTACAAATTGCTTGAGAAATACATGTCACAAACTTTGCAGGAGGAAATATGATATACTAGACAGAATTTGGCGTTATTATGATAAACTGTATTATCATAATATTAGTGGTTTATTTTGTCTACAATATAAACAATGTAATATTGTTATTAATTCAAAGCGCACCTTTATTGTTTTGTGACAAGGGTAAATAACGTTTGTTTGTCTAGTCAGGAGGATCAGGGTTCAAATCTCCGTTGGGCATCTCTGTGTGGCGTTTGCATGTTTTCTCCGGGTACTCCGGTTTCCTCCCACATTCCAAAAACATGCATGTTCTAAATTGTCCACAGGTATGAGTGTGAGTGTGAATGCTTGTACTATATGTCTGCCCTGCGATTGACTGGCGACCAGTACAGGGTGTACCCCTCCTCCCGCCCGAAGTCAGCTGGGATAGGCTCCAGCATCCCCTAATGAGGATAATGGAAAATGGATGGATCTTGTCTGTTTGCTAGAAGCCAGTGCATCCTCTCATGTTGTGACTTGGGTGTGCCGTGACAACCCTAATTAATAGTCATAACCAGCGTGGTGTACATGCATTTAACGCTACGATGAAAGGTACAGTTAGAGAATTGTTTATGTATTCTACTTCGGAAACTCACTGGCGAAAAATAACTCCTGTCTACGCTTTGGCGGTATTTCCGTCCCTCAGACAGAGGGGCAGGTGTGCATCTGCTCATCCGTGGCCTTTCATTCTGTCTGAGCAGGAATGCGTCCTTAAAACAATCGAGGTCGGGCCCTGCCGTCAGCGTAAGAAAAGATTCTGGGGCATAGACGGCGCACATTCCTCGCAGCTCAAGGAGCGTCTCGGAGGATTGCGTGTCTCTGGTTTGGGCTGCTTGAGAGGGTCTGTGTGTTTGTTTGATGCGATCTGGGTGTGCACGGCGACATTCCTGCTTTGGGCATCTAAACACTGTGATGGTTTTCTCAGGTCAAGTCGTTCCTCTGGGATTTCCACTTGATTGCGTCCATTAGTCATGTCATTAGGGTGGAGTTAGAGATAGGGCAGTCTGTGTTTGATTCGTCATAGAAATGGAATGAAAGGGCACCTTCTCGCCGCTAAGCGCGTGCCTTAAGCACTTAAAGAACAAAAAATGCTGCAAAGCGTACCACTTAGAGTGCAGGAAGGTTGTTTCTGTGCACCAGCTTCACATTTCAGCTTGTCAATAATTGATGGTCTGCCGGTACTGACGCGTGGCTCCGGTTCGTTTCTCAGTGTCTGTAGACAGGAGGTCTCCAGCTGTTGGTGAGGGTTCATCTTGGATGGGGTCTCTTATTGATGGATTGGACCAGCCTGATGCGCTTGAACCAGTTGAGCGGTCACAGATGTGTGAACCCCGTCCCGCAGACACTCCAACAGACGTGTTTATTGTTCTTGATGCTGAAGAGCTTGTGTTGCAACTCTGTTATAAAAGGTGCATAACATATTTGCTCGTCAGCTGCCCGGACTGCCTGGCAGGCTCACTGGGCCACGACGGAGGATGGGAGAGGAATTTTGGATCAGATCTGTCAGTTACGTAAAGCAGCCAATGGCTGATTACAAATGGGAATGACCAAGCCGGGACTCGGGCCAATAGGAAAGCAGCCCCTCCATGTGGGCCACCGGATTGCGTGCAGGTCGGAGCTCTTACCCCAGCAGGGGCACCGACACTAATACATAAATGCATGCGCCACCCGACATGCAAACATTTGTGCATCCCTGTGTACACTTGAGCTTTCAGTGGAAAACTATTCATGTATCGCCTTTACGACCTGCAGAAATGCAGAAGAAATGCAGAAAAGGCTCAAATCATCATTGAATGCTTAATCTGGTAACCACTTTCAGCACGGGGGAAAGATGAAACCACCGCAAGCGTGCGGGCTTTCTCTCTCATTAACAGCAAACAGTGATGACAGCAATGGGAACACTCGCAAACCTCCCACAATGCAGTTCAAAGTCTTGCATGTCTGCGCTCATGCTGTGATTGATTGCCCATAGCGTGATCGATCATGTATGCATACGTATTCGATGAATTTGAAAGGCGAGGGTTTCAAAGTAAATGTAATGTCATGATGTGTATTTATTTTTATGCTCATGGGAAATACCACACATCACGCCAGTTGTGTTGAATTATGAGCTACTCGGTCGAACTGTCGACTAAAAAACATACAGAATTATGTTTTTTTAGCAGACCACTACATAGTTCCCTTTTCACTAAATGTATGTCTTTTTTTCCACAAAACAATATTGGTTGTCTTATAGATCTAAATTACGATTCTCAAATGTTTAGCATTTTTATTCAGATTAATCAGACCCAAATTGAATTAATCATGATTAGTCAACTCTTGAAGCAAGGTCTGAAATAGACGAGTTTTTACTGTTTTTTGTTCATTAGAAAAAAAAATATATATATATATATATATATATGGTTTCCCTGAACTCGTTTTTATGGGGAGAATAGAAGATTGCCTGTGAATGCACCTCGCGTGGGGGTGGTGGGGAATGAGGAAGTGTTGTTCCGTGGACATGTTTGCGACTTGCAGATACATGCAAACTATGACCCGGGGGCCACATTCGGTCCGCCAAAGGGTTTGAATCCATCAACGTATTTATACAAACTTTGCTGGCAGCATGTATAAGCTGGATACAACCTTCTGAAATGGTCACAAGCACATATAGCAGATTGTGTGACACTTTTACGAATACAAAACAAGGCAACTCATTTGAGGTGGACTGTTGGAATTAAAGGTGTGTACCAAACAGCCTTGAGCCGAAAAGTTTCCCTGCCCGTGGTTTATGGTGTTGCAACCGAGCGCCGCTGTTAAAGTGTGAAGGTAGCAATAACATGAGGGGAAAAAAAGTGTATATCCGTGGTGATAATAAACCTAAACGACATGGTGCTGACCATAAAAATGCTTTATGACAACAAACTGAAGGTTCAACTGTATTTAAGAGGAACCAATCCACATGTTGAGTGTCGTCACTGGTTGTGCAAATTGGCATGCCGGTGCTTTTCTCAGAGTGCAACAGGCACGTGTCGTCTGAAACAGTATCCTAACACACGATACCGGGCTTGTAACGAAAGATAATCGGCACGAGACATTCCAGAAATGCGTGAAACACCCAACCCCGCTCAAGTGAACATTATTATTATTATAGCTTTCAAACGAATTGCCACACCTTTGAGATCAAGTGCACGCACCCAGACACCCTTCCTCCTTATTTGCCCCGGCTTTTTTCACCACCTCACTTGCTTGTTTTCTTTACAGTGCTGGGGATTGCTAGAATAAGTCTGGTCCCATTAGCGGGAATACGGTAGTTTCTGTCCAAATGGCCCATTCATCCATCAGCCGCAAGTCCCCCCGACTGGTTCCTAATCAGCGGGTGTTTTTCTGCCTAGGTAGGCAAGCAAGCAGCTGGAAAACAGTGATGTCATGTCACAGCAGGCAAGAGTAGATATTAGCCTGGAGATGTTTTGGGGGAGGCGGCTCAGGCGGAAGGTCTTTGCCTGTGCGTCAAGTCGTGCAAGTAATACCAAATTCATTTTAAATGATTGCACGTAGGGTGAGGAGCTCGGCCATCCGGGAGGAGCTCAGAGTAGAGCCGCTGCTCCTTCACATCGAGAGGAGCCAGTTGAGGTGGCTCGGGCATCTAGTCCGGATGCCTCCAGGGCGCCTCCCTGGTGAGGTATTTCGGGCAAGCCCGGTCGGGAGAAGGCCCCCGGGAAGACATAGGACAAGCTGGAGGGACTATGTCTCACAGCTGGCCTGGGAACGCCTTGGTGTCCTCCCGATGGAGCTGGAAGAGGTCGCAGGGGACCGGGAAGTCTGGACTTCCCTACTGAAGCTGCTGCCCCCGCGACCCGGACCCGGATAAGCGGAGGAAAATGGATGGATGGATGGATGATTGCACAAACGAGAAGATATTTTATCCAAATGTCGGCGGTAATACTCCATCGAGTGGTTGCAATTCCCCATTCCAGAGGAGAAAAGAAGAAGTGGGTACATACCGAGATCCTCATCGTGTCGATAGAAATTGAACGGCGTCGTTTTTAGCGTCGCCTCGTGCTTAACGTTTGACCTTGCACCGCGACTGTAGTTAGAATCCCGCTTCCCTGTTCACTTCACTTGTGCGCCTTCACATTTGCCTGTACAGTCGTCCCTTGTTTTGCTTCCAGAGCAATTTTCCAATCAAGTTAACGCATGGAACATTTTTGTAGTTAGAGCGCAGAAAACCTGTTTATGACTTTATGAGTACACGTAGAAAAAAAAACAGGTCGACTTGAAATAACAGCCATACAGTCGCCTTTCCAAAACAATTGCTCTAATTCGACTCGAAAAAAGGCTGACGTCATGAAGTGTTAAGGTAAGGTAAAGTAAGCTAATGTGCCAATGGTTTTTTTGCCATTACTAGCACCTGGTGACAAGAAAACAACACATCACAAGTGTGTTGTTTTTATTGCTCCCCGGCTGTTGCGCAGGAAAGCCGCACGGCGTGGTAAAGGGATGATCTTCTCAGTCTTGCAATGGAGCAGGACGGTGATAGTAATCTGCCACCGAAACTCCAACTTCTGTCGGGGGGTGATGCTGTGCATTGGAAGATTCTGGTTGTCCATGATAGAAAGGATCGAGTGCATGTCTTTTGGACCGGTCTTCATGCTGGTTGTGGTTTTTTTGCTCTGATCTATTTTGGTCTTGACAGCACTGCAATCTTTGCGCCCATACAGCATGATGTATGACAGATGATTTATGGGGGATGAGCAACAATAACACACTTCTTCTCTCCATTCCTATTCATACAGGGAGAAACTGGCCTTGGCTCGACTGCAGAGGGAAGTCGCGCGGAGCAAGAGCGAGGGAACAATGGTAAAGTACCCTGGGGTGAACATACACACACATCAGTCACATGATGCAACCTCATCAATCCCTTTTGTAGGAGACCATTATGGAAATGAAACGGTCTAGAAAAGGCGACAGAAAGGCCTCCTAATGTTCCGCGAGGCTTCACCGTGCGAGCGGGGGAGGTCACGAGGCGAACGCCTGAACCATGTGATCGCAATGGAGCTCAGCCGATCGCGCCGTCTGCCGCCCGCCTCCGACTGGCGTGGCACGATGGTGTGTGCCATTCTTCCCCTGAGGGGGAAAATTTTTTTTTTCTTCTTTTTCATTCCTCGCTTCCGGGTCACGGAGGTCAGAGCACGGGCTCGCAAACCCAGAGTATTCCTCAAAGGCACTCCAGCCTTTTGTTGCTGCCATGGAGGTCCAAGCACACGCGGAATCAGCGAACGTGCACGCGGGTACTTTGAGTCACTTGAACGGATCTTGCCACACTCCCGCCCTCAATCTCACCCTTCCACGCCGCTCACTCGTGCGCGTCCGACGTGTGTATGGCAGCGCGGTTACGTGTCCTTGCCAATTTGTTGCCCGGTCACGGCCACTGCGCCCTCATAGGTGCGCCGTTCTTTGTGCGCCGTTTCTGTCAGCGCCTCCTCTCGTAACACTGACCTCACGACCTCCGCCAACACAAACATATCACCGGCCGTGCGGCAACTTCCGCCGGGGGCAGCTCTCACTCAAGCGGGCGCATGACGTGCTAAGTATGTCTTTGGGGGAGTGTGTGTGTGTGTGTGTGTGTGTGTGTGTGTGTTGCCGGGCGCGAAGGTTGGTGGCGAGTGAGGGATGAGTTATCTGTGCCAGACAGGAGGAGGTGGGGTGTATCACTAAGCCCCATTTGAAATTGGGATTATCCCAGTTGGAGTCCCCTCACGCTCCCTTTCTGTCTTTCTCCGGCATTCCTGGGAGGCGTCGCAGGAAAGAAGGACAGAAGCTGCATGGAAGAGATAATAAGTTGTCAAAATGCTGGCGGATGGTGGAAAGCGGGAACCATGCGGTGACTTGTGCAGATTCCCGCTTCCATGCACAAGATTACGCCGGAAAGGGCCCGATGTTTGCGCCTCTAGAGGGCATCGTGCAGGTTTGTGCAGGGTTTAGGGTCCAAACACAACACTATGGATCATTTGGGAGGACGGCAAGGATCTGTTATTGGTGCTGTTGGAATTTGACATAAAGCAAGAAAAACAACAACGTTTGGCAGAGTCCTCCCTCCAACAAGCCTCGTGCGTCCTGTCCAGTCAACCCGCTTATTCACGGGCTCGTCTCCCGGATGGGTTTCCTCTGGAATTCTTCACAGCCCGGCCCAAAGGTGTGGTGCAAGGTCTCAGTCGTTTGATGCCACGGCCTCAGTCCTTCTGGGAGGTGTGCGGGGAGGGGGCAGGATGTGGGGGTTTCCTGTCAGCCTCAGAACACACGTCCACATGTAGACTCGTAAAGGGAGCGATGCGTGCAACTGCAGAGGGGGGTGGGGTTCTCCATTAAAGAGGCGTTCGGACTGTTGGTTGGGATTATGGCTGCTGGAAACGGCTGTGTAAACAACATGCCAAAATAAACCATCGCGCCTTCAGCAGCGTTATTCTTCTTCGGGGTCTGTGGAGAGTGCTGATGCAGGAACACACAGGAGTTCTCCTGTCATGCTCGGGGCTGTGGTTGACGGAATGTCAACGATAAAAGCGTGTAAACGTGAATGTGAAGGTCAGGAAAGGATCGAAACACGTTTTTGCTCTCATGTTGTGAAGTTGAAGGCGTTTTAGCTTTTCATCCACATGAAAACCTTTTTTTGTCCTTAAAAGTCTAGATTTTCGAAAAAGAATAAGCACAATCAGCAAATTCATGACTAACTTTTATCGTGTTGTGATGAGCATGATATGACCCACACCAAAAACCACATCAGGAATGTTGTTTTACTGGCAGTGATGGACGCTGACAGATCTACTGCAAGACATATTTATACACTGATGGATGTCACTTTTAGAGCAATTTTAAGCCATAAAAATGGCCACAGTGTGGCAGGCATTGACAAGCTCATTTGATAAGCGCTTGGCATGTGAAGAGAAAAAACATACATGAACGCAATGAGGAAGTGGAAGAGAGTTGAGGATTGCAGGGAAATTTCAAAGCATGTACAAGCACACACACAGTTCCAAATGTGAAAATCGCAAAAAGAGCATGGTGTTATACAGTATTTGTAAATAATATCTTGATATCCGGACTTATCTTGATCTAAAACAACCCGTTTTTGGGGTTGTTTATGTTGTGGTGTAGTTTAGATGTTTTAGATGACACGAAAGCAAAACATTTGCGTTTAAGTGAAAGTTATGCTTGAAATGTATCCTTTCACAAAAAGCATTATTTTTTTTTTTTAGTCGGGAACAGATATTTTCCTGAAACTTACCCATGTTCTACTGCTGGTTACCAAAGAACGGAAAAAGGTAGAAACAAATTTTATTTTCTGAAGAAAGACGGGAGTCTAATCTTTTATTTGGTAGGTTCCATGTTGATATAGGCACAGAACAGAATATTATGAGTGCCATGAAAGATTGGTCAAAATCGTCTAAAGTGAAGGGGTTGTCCTTTGGGAATGAATGAGTTCAAAATAAATTGTGTTTAATCGCGATTAATCAAAATTAATGCACCGCAACCCGGTGATTATTCTGATTAAACACTTAAATTGTGTGACAGCACTAATTTAAACTAATTTAAACCCTATTCAACAGCAGAACGTTGGTCATTAAGTTATTTCATTTTGCTCGAGCAAAAACATCCATGGTGTTTTCTGGGCTGCACATACAGAAGCGCTGGTTTTAAAGATAATGTTAACTGCTCAACTCTCATTTAGTGGTGATTGGTGTCTCTGGGTTCGAACCCAGGCGGTGCATGTCCGTACTGTGTGGGTGGCCACCGTTACATAAGGTTCAGGCACTGGAATGAATTTTAACCAAGTCACTATGACATCGGTGAAACCATCCATGCCCCCAAATAACGGCACCACCCATCTGTTCTTCATCAACCAGACACCATCCTTCACACCCCCAAGTTGGACATCTCACAGTTAGGTCAGATTTCTGCCGTCAGGAGCCTATACCACTCTGATTAAAGGGTAATTAGTGTGTGCTAATTAAATAGTGCTATGACATCATGATTAATGACCATACATTCATCATTAAACCACAATGACAGCATCTTGAAGCTGAAGCTTTGTCGGGCAGATAAAGAAATCCCTGGCGGGGCCTCTCGGTCCTCACTGAGTGTTTCTGACAGCCGCTTGAATGTGTGGCAGTGGAGCCTCCACCGAAGGCTGGACTCAGGTGCTGTCTCGGCAGACTGGGCTTATCATCCACGTCCAGGGGAGCGCTGGGAAAAGCTGACCTCTACCTTAAAAGATTGATCCGCGGACGAGTGCTGACAGCCAGGTGCAAATCGGGTCTGCGCACCATCGCTCTGAGCCCAACCGCTGACTGAATGACCCAGAGTGCGTGGGCGGTGTGGGAGGGGGTTCTCCCCTGGCAATGATGAATGGCCACTGGTATGATTCAGCATGTGTGTATACTTCGCCGTAGTGCCGGAGGCTGGTTAAGAGCAGCGCCGCTCTCCGTTTGAGTGGCTCTCCATGATAATTGAATTGATGAAGCCCCCCGAGATGCAAAAAAACCCGCTTTTTTTTATTAAAAAAATAAAAAAAAATTTAAAGATAGGAAGAAAAAAAAAATTTAGAAAAAAAACAAAAACAAAAAAAAAAAAGGACAAATTTAAAAAAAACAAAAAATTAAAAAAAAAATAAAAAAAATTAAAAAATTAAAATAAAATAAAAAAAAAATATAAAAAAAAAAAAAAACAAAAAAAAAAAAAAAAAAAAACACAAAATTTAAAAAAAACAATAAAAGAAAAAAAAAAAAAAAAGAAAAAAAAAAAAAAAAAAAAAAAAAAAAGAAAAACAAAGAAAAAAAAAGAAAGAAATGATCCTGCACGAAACTGGAAGGTCATTGGATAAATTCTGGACTTTGTCCGGCCCATCGAACACTCGATATCTCTGTGGGTCTATGGGGCTCGGCTTCCACATGATTGGGATTGGATCATCTGACTGAGGCGGCATCCCTTTTTTGATTGGCAGTGAAATGAGCCAATCAGAGATCTTGAAGTAAGAACCTCCACCCGAGCAAGTTTTTCATTCCCTGGTTCTGAACTAATCCGGAGACTTTACCGACCCCCAGCAACTTAGACTTTGGTAGAAACGCCGAGGAACGTAGGCTAAACTTTACATATACTATTAATAAATAAACAGATAGCTTGATGGATAGAAAGAGCACAATATTTTGTCATTATAAGTCCATCATCTGAAGCACTTTGTGACAAACATGACATAAATACAACACCTTTTCGGTAAAATACATCTACTTACCGGAGATTTGTTCTGATCGACCAATCAGGATAAGGGACCTAGCTCTTTGCTCTGATCAGTCAATCAGAACTGGGAGCCTGTAAGATGGCTTTGAGGCAAATCAGAAGTCGATTCAAAATAAATAAAAAAACAAAAAAACAGCCCCATTGCTACTGCGTATGTGACAGCGACCTCGCCAGGACGTCTGGGGATCTGATTCTGAAGGCCCCGGGCGGATTGCATTGACATGGCAACACATGGAGGCTGAAATCTGATTGGACGCGACTGGAAGCTCTGCAGCCAGGAAACACGCTACAAAACGACGAGTGGGAATACATCACTATAGTAATTTGATGGAACAAATATTGCAATTTAAGTTTGAAATGTAGGTCAGTGCTCCTGGTAGCGCTTAGGCCAGCAGAGAAGCCTCTGCTGGCCCTGACCGCGTAACCACTGCCACCAGTAGAAATGGTTCCGTAAAACACACACTTCAGTTTCTGCTCAGTAAATCATACTCGGGAACGTCGTAGGAACCTTCTGCGTGTCCTTTAATTAGGATTTGGCGTATTCTTCTCATTCGGGTCCATTTGGGGGCTACTGTATGCTACAGCTCCTACCCATCAAAACAGTGCACGATAATTTGTCTTTTTTTGAGCCAGCCCAAATCCTCCTTATGTACCCGTCCTTTGAGAGCACACACACACACACACACACACACACACGCAGGCACGCGCACCAACACACAGCCCACTTGCATGTTTTATTAATGAGCCAAGAAGCGGCACGGTGTATTGTGTCCCTGATGTTTGCTTTAACAACGAGCCACAGATCCGCTCCCGGGCCGCTGATTACAATCTGAATGAGGACGGGAGGTGTGGGGGTCTGCGTAATGAGGGGTTATTATTGAGCCCCCCCACCCCCCACCCACCAAAAAACTGTTCCCTGCTTGAAGAAGTATACACACGGAGTGATACATTTCATTTGATCAGGCTGTTCCGCAACGGGACTCAAACGACAAGCGGAGGCTGAGGTCCCTAATTCGTTTAGAGCCCCCCGTGGCTCACTGGGGGGCACGGGGCTTTGGCGGGGGCGGGGGCTGTTGTGTCTTCTAGCCATTCATCCCGAATGGACACAATTAGGTTTTAATGCAGTGCAATCTCAGAAGCAGGCTTGCAGTTCATGCAGTTTAGGACTGCGTAGCAAGCACGGGCTTATTAAGTGCTCATTCATTTTCTTTTCATATCTAGATGATGGAACCAACCTTGTCTTTGACGCAGGTCACATTTTATCATCAAAGACCCAATCTGGGCTTATTGCATGTACTGTGTATGGCTCGGTGGCTTCCGGGCCATTTTAAAAATGACTTCTTTAACGTCTATGGCCCTTTTTTGTTCCCAGAGCCCTTGCTATGCCTGCAAGACGGCGCCCTCTGCGGGGCAAAGCGAGTATTACGTCTCACTTGGGATGCCCAAACTTTTTCCCACCAAGGGCCACGTGCTGAAACGTGAAAGGGCCACATTGATATTTTGTAAAAAAAATTATATTTTTTCACAAATATTTCAGGGAAAAACTTTTTTTTTGGACTTTTCCAAATATTCAACATTATATGACTTTATTCCCTTTATATTCTATATTTTCCCCCAAAGTATAATGTTATTTTGTTAAAAAACAACAAGAAAAAAATCTTTAACATTTCACCCCTATGCTACAAAAATGACATTTTTTTTGCTCCTAATATTAGAATTATTTTCCCGTTAGAATACTTTTCTCTTAATATTATGACTTTATTCTCCCAAAATTAGAGCAGTTTTTGTCCATTTCTATCATTTCTTGTTTGTTGTTTTAAATTTCTACACTGTGCTTGTACATTTCCCCCCCCCCACATATTCAACTATGACCTCATTCCCATAATATTTGACCTTATTCTGGTAACTTTTTTCCACAACAATGTTTTGTTTTTTTCTCAGTGTATTATGGCATTACAAATATTGTTTTTTTACCTCACATTGCAATATAGCAACTACATGCTACAAAAATTAAATTTGTCAGCTTATTTCTCTTATTCTTGTAAACCTTCTGCTGATTTTTAATTTTTTACAGTTTTTTGTTTGTTTTTATTCGTTTTCTTGCTAAAGTATATTTTTTAAATGTGCTGCACAGCCGCAGGCTGCACTTTCGACACTCCGGTTCTATCCCATTCAAGAACACTCCTGGGAATAAAAGCCATGAAGTTGCAGTTTTTTTGAAAATTAGGTTGCGGAAAAAGTTAAAGTGAAAAAAGTCTAAATATTATGCCAATTAGGTTATAATTACAACAAAAATAGAAAATTGAAAGGTGAACTTCTGTATAAAGTCAAGAATGAAGTCAAAATGTACCACAAAAAGAATTGAAGTTGTTCAAAATTAATTTAAAAAATAGTTAAACTAATGCTTCTGGGGAAAATTAGGTTGCAAATAAATAAAGTCCAAAATATAATCAGTATAAAGTCATAATTACAAAGAGAAAATTCACAAGAAGAAAGTATTTTTTGTAAGTAGCATTTTAATGGGAAAAAAGCTTGAGTTTTACAGTAAAACTAACAAATAAACTTGAAATATGCAAAAAAAAAATGGTGTCAGAGGGTAAATTAAAAAAATGCTTTCTTTTTTTAATATTATGAGAAACCAACAAAATATTGTGAATAATTGACGGAAAATTTGGTTAATTTCTGGAGAATAACATAGTAATGGAGGGAAAATTTGGTACCTTAAGGTTTATGTATTTAAAAAAAAAACTATATCGTGTTTCAAAACGTGCAATATTATGAAAAGCAAACCTTAAAAAAGAATATAGTTGCAAATATTTGGAAAACTAGGTTGCGGAAAGAGTGTTGTTTTAATAAAGTCTAAATATTATGATAATTAAGTCCAAATTACAAGAAAAAATAGTTGGAAAACGTAAACAAAACAGCTGCAATTTGATGACAGTCAAAATAGTAAGGGAAAAGTTGCAACACTATAAGGAGAAATACTGTAATTTTAGTAGCACAAGTTTTTTTTAGAAGGTGTAATATGCAGGAGAAAAACAACCTAACGTTTTTCATTTTTGGAAAGTCAAGTTTAGAGAGTCAAGAAATTTCACAAAGATTATTTTTTAGAGGAAATAGAAAAACAAAAGCAGAAATGTGTGTGTGTGGGGGGGATATATATACATATATATAATATGATATAATCCAATATAATATGTGAGAGCGGATAAGCGTCCTCTCCAGTCGGCCACTAGATGTCGACCTCATGCTTAACTGGGAACCGCTCTTGGACGACCCCATGGCCGCACAAAAGCGTTTACTTTATTCCTCAAGAATTGAGAGCAGCACGTTTGTAATAATTCACAAGCTAGTAAATGCAGAAGCCGGATTTGAAAAAAAAAAGTGCACCATGTGTTTGATTGAGAACGTTTTCATTTATTGCACCTTTGGGTCTGCGGTGGCGCAGGATTGCGTTTTTAGTCCAGCAACTGGGTGCATTTTTCATGTTCCATTTCCTATACAGAAATGTGAAAAAAAAAAAAGTAAAGAGAAACAGTTGAAATGTTCAACTTATACATATTTATAGCATATTTTTAGTACTTTGCAAAACATTTTGTGATTTTCTGCGTAATTTGGCATACGTGGCCAAGTGTGCCTCGTGCATCGCCAGCGACATCGCCAGTCCTCCCAGTTGAGGAATGATGAAGCAAAGCGAGCCGGCAGGATAAGCAAGAACTCACTGGTGACGCTGAAGTTCCGAGCAGTGGGGCGTCTGTGACTTTGAAGTGCTTAGAGTTTGAGGGCAGGCCTCATTTTGGGGGAGCGGATAGGAGCGGCTATCACCCAGAAGAATCCAATTAAAGGCCGAACAAAGATCTTTAATTCCAGAATGAGAAAAGGGTGGATAAAACCGGGAATGATGACACAGAGCAACAAGTCTCTATGTGGACCACTGTGCCTCTCTGGGCCTGTTTTTTAGGGGATTAAGACCCGAGGCAAGTTGTGTGAGGTTCTGGATCCCCAACCAGATTTGGAACTGGGTGCTTCCCACACAATGCAAGTACCGAGTGATGCAAGCAAGGTCGCATTCCGGTCGCAGGGAAAACCTAGACTGGTTTTTCAGTGACGAGTGGACTATGAACTCTATGAAGTGAAGGGAAAGTGACAGATTTATGGTCATGAATGATGACTCATATGCTCATAAACGCACGCTTATGTTATGGCCACTATGTTGAATATGTCAGCACTTTTTTTAATCAAAAAATTGGGGGTTTTGGACAAAAAATATTATATTTGAATAAATATTTTTGGACACAAAAATATTTCTCTGGGTGCAAAAAAAAAAAAAAAATATATATATATATATATTTGTTTTCTTTTGGAAAATGCAAATGAATTTTTTTTTATTTAACTTTTATTATTATTATTGTTATACCCCTAATATTTATATATTATTTTATTAGTATTATTTTATTATTTTTTAGAAACAAAACACAAATCTATTTGGACCGTAAACACATTTATTGAAACTTAAAATATATATAATGTATTTTTGGACCAAAAAAACGGCCCGCATGATATGAATATTATTAAAAATTATTTTTGGGTCAACAAAACACACACAAAAAAAAACATGTGTGCAGAAAAAATTATTTATTATCAACACAAACAAAATTTAATTGGGCACACGCTGTGCACATAAATATTTATTTATTTTATTTTTATGAAAATATATATATTTATAAAAATATTTTAAAATACTGTATATTTAGATATTTTAAAAGTCTGTATTTACTCTGTAAATACTAACATTATTTTTTTGTACATTTTTTCAATGAGAAAAACAAGGTTTTTTTTTCTTACTAATTGTACTACCTTTTTAATTTTTACGATCATGTTTATTCTCGCAAAATAATTAAAAACAATCATGAGAAGGCAAACCGCACATTGTTTTTCCTGTTAAAAAAAAAACCCTATAATTAAATAAATCCCAGTCTTTAATAGTTCATCAAACGTGTTCCCGTTACATCGGATCGGGACGAGAAGGTATGATGTAATTGGCAGAAATTTAAATCCAACTTAACATGTTGAGGCCCCTCAGTGTCCAATTGAGATGCATTTTTAATTTTATGGATATTATTATGCATTTTTATTCTGAATAACACCTATTTCGTGATTAATCCACCAGCTCTTTTTAGATAGTGGGACAGAACTCCTCCCCTTGGGAAGTGGGTCCCTATTGGTCTGTTGTCGTTTTTTAAATATATTATTATTATTAATTTTAATTGTATTTATTTTATTTGCTTTTTAAACTTTCCTCTTGTAATTCTGATTTTACTCCCATAATATTTTGACTTTATTTCCATGATGTACATTTTTTTTCCAACAATTACAACTTTATTCGTTTGTTTCTCATAACATTACAATTTAAAAAAAACATGTAAATCAACTTTTTTGCTACTAAAATGATGTCCTTTTTCCTCATAGCATGTTATTCTTGTAAAATGTCCTTGTTAGAGGTGAAGAAGCGTGTGCAGGCAGGCTGGAATGGGTGGAGAAAAGTGTCGGGTGGGATGTGTGATAGAAGAGTTTCAGCTAAAATGAAAGGAAAGGTGTACAAAACTGTGTTGAGACCAGCCATGTTGTTTGGTTTAGAGACAGTACCTCTAAGGAAAAAACAGGAGGCAGAGCTGGAGGTAACAGAGATAAAGATGCTGAGGTTCTCTTTGGGTGTGACCAGGATGGACAGGATCAGGAATGAGCACATCAGAGGTACAGCACATGTTAGAGGTTTTGGAGATAAAGTCAGAGAGGACAGACTGAGATGGTTGGATAGTGACTATATTGGTAGAAGGATGCCAGGCAGGAGGCCTTGAGGAAGAGCAAAGAGGAGGTTTATGGATGCAGTGAAAGAGGACATGAAGGTAGTTGGTGTGAGAGAAGACAGGGTACACATAAGTATATACACTGAAATCACTGTTGTGACATGTTGCTTGTTTGTGTGCCCCCACAGCGAGAAAAGCTGATCCATGAGCTAGAAGAAGAGCGCCGCCTGCGTCTGGAGAGCGAGAAGCGTCTCCGGGAAGTGACGGAGGAATCGGAGCTGGGACGGGCGCATATCGTCTCCTTGCAGCTGCAATTCTCCAGGTGAACCAGCGTAGAAAGTGTCCACCTGACCTGGTCGTCTTCTATATGCCACTTGAGCTACGAGGAGGACAGAGCATGAGGTGCTCCAGCGAAGCCTCTCAAAGCTCTTTTTTCCTAACCTTCCGCAGTCCGTGATTTGGCATTCAGTGGTCATGCAGGAGTTTTCAAATTAGCTGCTTATCTCCTCATTAGAAAAAGTGCTTCACGCTCTAATGACTCCCCTGCAAGGGTGGAATATTTAAAGGGCCATTCCGGTGATGAGCGCATATTTGAAATGCAGCGTTGATGCAACAATACTTTCCCTTGTGCCCATGGTCTTTACGACACTGCACCTTTTCTCAAGCAGCTACCAACTTATATTTCACTGTCTGGTCCGAGCCAGTTTTTTTTATATCTGGGTTTATTGTGTTCAATTGTTCATTCAGACCGCCGTCTCCCCGTCTGCCAACGTGCACAGACATGTGATGATAATTTGGGTGATGTAGTGCCGCAGCCTCTCCTTGGAGCGGGACTTCTTGCGGGGGGAACACATAAAGCTTATCCCTGATTGTGTCCTGCATCGGTCTCAAATGAATGTGTCGTCACAGTGCGGGGTCACCCGGATGGATCGCTCTCATTGGGCGGCGGACTACTCCGACTTGGCGAAGATTCCATTATGGCCACCAGAAAAAAAAGTGCTTATCGCCGCTCTGCTCGGCTATTGTTGTCATTCTGTGAGGATTCTCATTGTCAGCATGCTGGATGGCTGTAATTTCCGTGCGGCACCAATGGGCTCCGGGCACCTGGAGGGAGCAAGGGGTCACCTAAGGTTGGCTAGCGGCTTCCTCGCACTGCACACAAAGAAGCCAGCGGGATTTTTCTGCCCATTGACCAGATTGAGATGGCAGCCCGGTACTCGGTGGCGCAGAGCCCAGGTGACAGATGGGTAAGAACAAGTGCGGTAACTTTAATGAGCAACTTAGCGAGCGAGGCTTCTGGTGGGTGTCTTCCCATGAACCTTTGCCCCACTGGCATCTGCTGCTTGCTCTGCTATTTTCAGTTATTGGTTTTCAGTGCGTTGTCAACGCAGTGTTGCAAAAGGCCCACATGCATATCTCCTCCCGGATTTGCTGCCTCTTTGGGTTCTTTTGTTATAACAGAAAGCAGTGGTGGCTGCTGGTCAATCAACCCTTTGAGTGCCTTAAATGTGGAAATGCGCTATACACGCGAGAAACCATTTACCATGTTAAGGGAAGCTGAGCTCCCCTTGCAGCCTTTGGGCAATCACCACTGATGAAAAGAAAATTCACTGATATTTGAGAGTGTTGTTCTGTTTGCTTGCCTGTAGTTTCGGGCTGGGGTCAACAACCAGCTTTTCTTGTCTAGCTTTGCCCACAAAAACTCCCCTTGAGATCAAAAGGAGTCTGCATTCCTCAAGTGGCTGGCCACTTAGCTGCAGACGAAGGTGCACACGTATGCCGACATGCACGCCCCCCCTCCCCCACAAGCCGGCTAGGTTTCTAAGCCCGGTGTGGGTCACATGCCCAACCCCTCCTGACTCGGGTCAACCCACCCCCGAGGGCTTCCACACCACTTGGCGTAGCCTTCCATCATTAAAACTACGACACATTAGCAGGAGACGACAGCCCACAGCCTTAAGTTTACACCACCGCTCCGAGTGAATCTACTCTGGGAGCAAAAGGCAAGACATCGGGACGAACATGCTGCAAGGGCACCGTGAGGCCTTGAGACCACGCCGGATGACTGGTCCGCAGGCGGCGGCGCGCCAACCGCTCAGTGCAAGTTCACCTTTACTTGCCCGAGGATGAAGGAGCTGGCTGTCAGGTAAGGAGCGGAACTCGCTTATCCTCTCCAAGACTCCGTCCTAGTCATTCCTCAAGCTGTTTTGCCATTCTCTACCCTTTCTCACACCCGAGCGCGTGTTTCTTATCGTGATTCCTGTGCTATCCTTCGGTGTCAGTGCTGGGGCCTTATCTACTGCAAGACATACGCAGCCGAGTTTAATTGTGTCAGGATCGTTGACCACACCGCACATCCGTCGTGTTGACAGTCGCTCCGTGCTCCCCGCACGTGCGGCGAGATAAGAGGAAAAATCTTTCAGCATAATATGCGTGAGGGATGCAAACAGGCGGGAATGGAAAAGACGTTTCAAGTTTGGACGATCACATTGTAAGTAAATCGTCCGGGTTTGTGTGTTACTGTCTGCGCCGAGACCAACACTGTCTAAGGAATGATTGGGCGCTGTTTGCAGATCAACGCCGTCTCTTCTGATCACACATACCCGGCCACGCCTGGCTCACGTCTTAATTTGACACGCTGGAAAGGCCCCCCGCTGTGCTCGGGCGGCTGCAGAATGAATCGGGCCCCTGTTCCAAACCGCACATCTGGGGTCATTAACAGGAGGTTGGGTCGGGTCTTTTGAAGTGACTTTCCCGCTCCTTGCAAATGACGCTTGTTTGAGGGTCGTTAAATAGACAATAAGCGTGGAGCGGCTCACATTTAGCCGATTGAGCGGCTCTCCTTTTCAACTTCCGAATTAGAAGTGAGAATCAGGTTTCATTAAACCCGCTTTGGGTCATTTAACTCCAACACTAAACGACTATCTTTGGCGCCACCTGTGCTTTAAACACATCTCACCATTCTGGATCTGTGTGCTTAACATGGACCCGTTACTTCCTGTCATCTGATCATGACTACATGATACTGGGTTTTGATGTATACAGGCATGCCAAAAGAGGTCAGATTCCAAGACTTTGCGGATGTAGGGCATATCCTCACGTCGGAATTGTTCGCCTGTTCTGCGACAACCCACGAAGCTGGTGCTCATAGATTATTGCCTGCAGCCAAACAGCTTGTAATTCAAATTGACCTCATGATTGCAGTATAGATTTGGTTTTCTGGCAGCTGCTCCGGTTTAAATAAACACAGAGTCAGAGTAGCACTGTGACTGTTAAATCATCGGTGCACCTCCTCTGCATGGACAAAATGAACTCCTAGCTCTTAATCAGTTCATCCGTCAATCGGTGGCTAGACCCTTCGGCCCATCCCAATCTTAATTACTACCTTCACCACAGAGGTTATGTTTTTGCTGGCATTTATCTGTTTGCTTGTTTGTATTCTGAATGAATTTGGATGAAATTGGATGGCATTGTCGGAAATGGGCTATGGAAGAAGTGATTACATTTCGGGGGTGATCCCGATCACCAGCAGGGGGATTCTTTAAGCACTTGGAGGACGGAACAAGTTTCCAACAGGTTCTACAAAATATAAGTCCGATCCAAAAAATGCAGGATTATTATTTTGGTGTGAATCACAATATGGGTCCGCTATTTAACATTTTGGAACATTTGTACGCTTCCAACTTTGTGGGAACAATTTGGGGACGGTTCTTTTCTGTACCAGCCTGACTGTGCCTCAGTGAATAAAGGCATGCAGAGATTGTTACCTCGGGCTCCACAAATGCATTTCTGGACATTCCGAAACTGTAGAAAGTCCCCCCCGAAAGAGTTCAAGTTTTTATAGCTTCTGAAGGGAAACAATATCTCGCCATGTACACATCCTGCCAGGAAAAGTAATTTCGTGCTTGAGATACTCAATGCATGTACGGTGGCCGGGAAGTGCCAAACACTGTGAAACACAATCAGAAAAATAAATTAACCCAAAGACAAAACAAATTAGCATATCAGGAAACACATTAACAAAAGACGAACCAGATGTGTGCACGGTGTGTTGAATAAAGACATACAATAGTTGAAAACATCAGACATAATAAATGCATTCATTCATTTTCTATACCGCTTATCCTCGCTAGGGTCGCGGGGATGCTGGAGCCTATCCCAGCACACTTTGGGCGGGAGGCCCCAATTACCTAATCGTCACGGGTTAGAAGACGGCGGTTCTTTGTCCTTTGTAGATTACTTTTCCATTGTAAACAGCATACGCATTATACGTACGACAGTGATTAATCAATATAGCAATGATTAATTGATGATCCAATTAACCCACAACTGTTTTGGTACTCGGTTAATTGTTTATAGATTTGAAAATGTAAATATCCTGTGATTACAGCCTGTCACATGTGAATATTTTGTATTTTCTTTTAGTTTATCCTTTATAGGATATGCACAGACATGAGCGTTGTCTAGAAAATGGACTGATATGTTGCGGACCAAAACACTAACTGTTTGTGTTTGGTTCATATTGACTTGGGCCGTGCAGGCAAAATGTGTCTTCTGTGAAAACAACAAGGAACCAGGTCACATCGCGGACCTTGACAAACGAAGTGATTGCAGCAATTTGCAAAATTAAGCTATTCATTCAGTTTGAATGATTCCTTAGGCTTTACTAGTGTGGCCATAGTATGAAATATAGCACTGATTACGCAGCCATTGTTACAAAAGGTGCCAGATCCAGAATAAATGTAACAACAATTTATCGTTAATTTAACGTTTACACCTTGACTGTATAAAAATTATTACCAGATTAATCAAAACATTTTTCTTCCGATTAATCGACAAACAAATTAATGGTTAGTTGCAACCCTAGTACGTAACAAATAAATATGTAAACACGACTGAAAGGACAATTAGTTTTGCCTTGTGTCCTGAAATGCTGGTTTGTTCAGCACTTAGGTCATTTGTTTTATGAAACGTGAACATGCTTCACAGGTTGTTCAAGTGTTTTTCACTTCCCAGGCCAGATCAGTCAAAACGTTTTCACTGTCTGTAAATCCAGGATTCAGTACTTTCCCATTTCATTTTGGGTATTTGCAATTTCTTGTTTTGCACTTTTTGGCCATCAAACACATGTGAGCGGCGCCAGACCCAATCCTGTCCATCCTAAATGATCTGGGTGTCTCACACGTCTGCAGTGCATTTGGGAGGTAGCTCTGGTCATGTTGTTGCAGAACTCCAAAGGCGTCCTTATTGCTGAGTATTTTCTCTGTAAGGCACTTTAAGTCTTTCTAAATACGTCTGGGATGGAAAACTTAATTTGGTTCCCTTCCCATGTCCCTTTTAGCGTAAAGCTCTCTACACACAATACATCGTTTTGCGTTTAATTGAATTTTATTGGTCAACGTATATTTGTAGCATGCACTGCATAATTCTGCAAAGCCTCTTCTAGAGGTCCAACATTCAGGTCACCTCCAAGAAAGGGTCTACTAGGATGCTTTCTGCACAACAGCTCTGAGAGGATCAGATTAGCTTAGCGTCGGGCTAAGTCCGGTAATCATCTGTTTGCCGCTCATAAGGAGTGAGGAAAGAATAATAGCATATTCTGGGGTCAAAGCACACAGTTTTGCATGGGGTCCAATGCGGTCACATAAGGCGATTGCCGGCACCCAGTCACGCAAACCGCCTCCTGATGAATCATTGCAAAACTCCACAAACCAGGTGATTGTTTTGCCTGTGGTCTCAGCAGCTTTGTGGAGTTTTGCAATTATACTTTTGTCAAATCTGATTAGCGGGTCACGTCAACATGAGTGTCTGACAGCGGCGATAAAGTGAGAGTGTGACCCGTTGGATTTGGACAAGGAAACCACCGCACTGATCTGTGCGACTTTCTGTCTATCTCAGGGATGCCAAATAGTGACACAGCGTCCTACACAACCTCGGGGAATTCCACAGACCCTGGTTTGAGCCTGGATGGCTGAATTAGGGTCTGAAGACTGAGAGCCATTAAACTAGATACCCAGACTGGCAACTTGACCAACTTGACTACCTTAAACTGGCATCTGTTACCATCACCCGCCTAAAACCTTACAACTCCTACCAGTGTAACTCATCTGGTCCTCAGAATGAGAGTAAGGAGTGCTAGCCATCAAGCTCTTAAGGTGTCAGGGAGTGAGCTCCAGCTGGCATCCGTTACATGAAGTACGTTTTAGCCTTACCTCCGCTTTTTTTCTTAAAAACCCAAACGGACTTTAACAATAGTGATTATACAATTTTCATATTGGTTTTCCAGAGAATGTAGAAGATGTGCAGCTGCCAAAAGGCTGTTGGCAGCCCAAACATCCAATCATGGCACTCCCACTTTGTCTGACATGTGCAACAGCAGGGGAGCAGTTCCTAAAAGCAAACAAACACGAGTAAAAATAAATCACAAAATAAGTCGAAATAAAGTGGCGACAATCTAAGACAGCACGGGAAGAACGGGGGACTTTTGTGTGGCCAAAGCCTCATCTTCACAATTAAACAGTCACATACACACACACACACACAGACCCACACTGGTGATCCTCATCAATAGTTCGTCCCAGTAAGTGTCTCCTTGTTTCCCATTTGATGCAAGACTGCCAGCATGTTTGTGTCCCAGCGGGAGAGGACTTAACATGGCCTGCAGGAGAAAGTCTCGGTCTGCCAAATCATTGGACAGCGCCACTCTGAGATAATGACACAGTGTAGAGTAGAGGTAGAGGATCTGCTCCAGGCCAGCTCAGAAACCCGCACTGACCCATTCTGCCTGTGATTTGAGCCCCGAGCAATCAGGCTTACTTAATGACAGCATGGCCTACTTTTGCCTGGAGACCGATTTGTGAGAGTGGCGATGCCGCTACGTATGGACCCCAGTCAGAGCTGCAGCGTGTTTATGACATTTTTCAGGAAAGAAGGATGACAGCGTTCAAAATTTAGAAACTCATGCTAGGGTAAGTTGGAGCAGCACCTTCAACTTTTGACACCAGCTTATTCTGCTGTCTTTAAATGGGACCTACTGTGCTTTTCCTCCTTTCTGACCCACAAATGATGTTGCAATGTTCGTGTTAAACGACGCAAACGCATCAGATAATGAGGTTTGTGCATTTGGAATTGAGCCCTGAAAGCAGTTTTGGATGGCTTTTGTACGCTGTGTTTTTGTTTTTTTTTTTAACACTGAGATCACAAAACCCGGACTTCCTTACATGGGCAACATTGAGCAGTGGCTCACGGGAAATGTTGGTTCGGGTGTGAGGGAAAGCTAATTTTTTTCAGCAATACAAAGCTGGACTACTGTTGGGGGGGGGCAAAACCATGGACCCTCTACGGGAGCCTGCCTCTGGCGTCGGGGTAGGCGATGGCCCGCGGCAGTTGGTTCAGGGGCAGCCTGGAGCTCCTGGGGTGTTGAATGTAGCCCCAACTTTGGGGGGTGGGTGGCTTCTGGGCCCGGGGGCTCTGGGGCGGATGCCCTGCTTGCCCGTAGATGGCCAGCCCCCGGCAGGTGTTCCGGCGGTTGGCGTCCATGCCCCCATGTAGCCCTTGCTCGGCCTGTAGCGTGGCATCTGGCCAGGTCTCCCTTGCACCTCTTTGGAGTGGGACCCCTTTGTGGGGTGCCTGCTGGGGGGCCGGGCTCCGGCGTCTTCCTAGTCAGACCCTCGCTTTTGGAGGGAGTGTGGTTTGGGATGCATGGCTGTGTTCACCACGAACATCTCCTCATTCTCTGTTTCACTCTGATGCGGTTATCCTGTCACTGCAGAGTAATGTGGATTTCATGTAGATTTGTTGCACGTGTCATCTGGATGGTCATTGTTCATGAGGATCTGTTTTTATCGTTGTTTTTCTTTTATGTTTACTATTATTAGTACATATGTATGTGTGTGTATACATATATATGCACACTGTATGTGTGTGTATGTGTTTATGTACTGCATGGATATGTGTATGTGCACAGTATGTGTATGTATGCATATACGTATATATATATGTGTGTATGACTATATATATGTATATCTATATATATAGTTATTATTATTATTCTTTTCTTTTCCTGTATTTTTGATAATTTTGCTCTGTGACTGTTCTGGTTGTTGCTGAAATTGTGGTTATCATGGTTGTCTACAATATGGTTGAAATATTTTTGTGAGGTTTTTCTGCACCACCCATCCCTTCTCAGGTCAGGTCCGGCATCGAAATGCGGTTCAACAAAATTCATAATAAACGCGGCCAAATGTCAAGGGGGATTATGAATTATGTATTATGAATTCTCCCTTGGCAAGGCAGTTTTGCTCAGCACTTAGAGGCAGCTTGACTCCCATTCAACTGTTATGATGCTGGACAAGACAAAAAAAACAACAACAACAAAAAAGATTGATTTCGGTTTACTATCAACTCCTGTAGCGCCAGAATTAGGAGGTGTGGTTCGGCAGCGGTTCGGAAGTCCTTGAGAGCGCTTAAAGAGTGCGACCAATCACAGCGGAGTGGGCTCGGCGCGAGGTCGTACCTGCAGGAGGGCTGGTCTAGTAAATTACACAGACCGTTCGGGCGGGAGGCAGGAAACCCAAGGAAACACTGCAGGAAAAGACGCAGAGTCTGGAAGATCTAGAAAGCTTTCTGTGCGGGTTATCGTGCGTAGCTGTTTTATAGGAGTCCGGAGTCCTTTTTAAGGAAATCCGCCGTTACAGTTAGCAATAATGTTTAGACAAAAAAACTAATTAGCATCGTTTTTGTGGAGTCTTTTGGTGATACTCTGGAGTTATGTCACTTTGCAATCAGCATGCACATCATTTTCCTCAATTCACCATTGTTATTATATTATTGTGACTTTGCGGAAACTGGCTGGTTAAAGTGTCATCTGTTGGTGTGCAGGTTACAGATGTACGCGGGTGGGGAGCTGGCCCCGTAAACATGTTAAATCCCTTCGGTCAGGTGTGTCCTGATAAGCACTTTACTTCTTGTGTTATCTGTGTGTGTGTGTGTGTGAACGAGAAGGAGAGTGTGAAAATTGTCAGCCCTCAGGCTATAAATTGATTGCACCCTTAATTGTATTTCCTGGACTGCTGAGGCGTTTTTTGAAATTCAGCTCAAGCTGCCATGGGTCAAGTGATTCATTTACTTTCAGCGCCCTCTACGTCACATTTGTCCTTCCTTGGTGCAACACCACTCAAGTCTTTCTTTTCAGCTTAGCATGCTACAGTGCAAGTGTGCCACTCCCATGTGACGTTTAGGGGTAGCATGGTTTGACAGTGCGCTCTGTGACGGTTTCCTGTGGACCTGCAGGGCCCTTGAGTCGCTATGGCAGTTCAGTATTGAGGCTTTTTGACCCTTTGTTGCTACCATAACCTCTGAAGTAAGGCAAAACAACTCAATTTATACTATTTCTCTTGAATCTGAATTTAGTTGTTTTGGTGTAGTATGAATACATTATTTTTAGTGCAAAATTTTAAAAAACTTATTGAATCCGCATGCTCAGCCTTAAAAGGTAGCAGCTGTACCATTACATCACCAGATACTTTTTGCAGTCCTTACAAATACTGGTAATTTTTCCTTGACGGAACCTCACATTTGCTGGGGTGTCGTTCCAGACGTAATGGAAAAAAGCACAAAAAAAAAAAAAGGAATTGAGACACCCATGTTAGGAATGGAATATTTTCCACTCGGTTTTGAAGTTGGCAAGTACGGAAACATCTTTGTGCTGACTTAACATAGAGACATAACATAGACTGAACGGAAGACCTTTCACTTGGAACAATAGGCATCCTTTTATCTGCACACATACATATAGTTTCTAGACATGTGATTAGCTAGACCTGTTGGAGCCTAATATCCCAGCACCTCTCTGACATAAAACAATGTGGTACAGAGTTCCTTATCAGAGATCGATTGGACTTTGCTAGACTTTCGTTGGCCGTTAATCGCTCTCTCCAGTGCTGGCATTACAATTGTTTGACTTGTAAACTGTTCTTGAGACTGCTACAGTCATTTCACAGCTGTTAGAATAAAAGTTTTGCGTGTAAAAGGGCCGTTGGATGGATGGATGGAAGGATAGATTTGCAGATTTGCAGGGTCACCCATGGTAATAATTGTTCTTCAAAATGTGCAGGGACATTTGTGATTGTCAGGTGTTTCGAATTGTAAGGGGTTCAGGATTCCATGGGCAAATTGGTTTCATGCAAACTGCTTAGATTTACGATCTGTTTACCTCAAGCGTCTTCTGCGCCCCCTGAGAGCTGTCCGTGTTGCACCTTCCTCACCGCTGTGCTGATCTAAGCCGGTTCAAAGCACTCACGGTGGCACGGGCGGCCTCGCTGACTGTTCTGCAGCGCAGGCTAAACAGATGGCGAGGCGAAACCTCCTCTGCATGTTACTCATCGGGGTTGATCAGCAGTCTATCGACAGTTTGCGTGTGACAAAGCGTCCGACATCGTGTGTGACTCACATGACGTCAACTAAGCGGCTTGTGTTGCCTTGCGGAAGTTGAATGCATGCGGAATCAAAGTTCATACTACAGCTGAAGGGACATGGTATAATGATGCGCATTTGAAGTCACTCTCTTCAGCGCCTGCTTTGCATGCAGCCCGCATGTTTGGCAGATGATTGTTTTGAGGAGAGCGAGCCCCGAAGGTCAAAGTCACTCGGTCGGCGTTTGTGGCTGTGATTGCACTTTGTTCAAGTCGACGCCACGTACGCACGTGGCCACTCATTTGAAAGCAAATCCTGTCTTGCGAAGCAGAATCTGGAAGTCAGTCTTAATCCAAGGTTCTGCTTAGTTAGAACAATCGAGGAACCTCGTGATGCTTCTCAGCCTCTAAACGATGCAACTCAAAATGCGATGTAGGCAAACGAAAGTGGAGAGAAGCTCGCCCCCCAAAAAACAGACTCTTAAATTATCAATACTTTTGATACTTCGTAAATGGAGCCATTTTTCAATCAAATGTTTATTCTTAAAGTAGTTCTAAATAATGAATCATTTATTTTAATGGTTGTATTATTTTAATTATTTACTTTTTCACTGCTCATTTTTAATTTTAAACACCATTTTTGCATACTTAATAGGATTTATACTTCAGGGTTAGAATGACATTATTCAG
>QODF01000315.1:0-11279 GCA_024372805.1 Oostethus manadensis
CAAAAGAATCGGCGCTTTGTCTTTAGACTTTTGGTCGCACTTTAATAATGAGCGGTGTATAATTTTTGTCTGCGCCGTTTAGTCAGAGGGACCCGACACCAGACAGTGAATACAGTAAACACGCCACTCTCTCCGTTTTAGCGCCTTCGCCAATTCGCTGCAGCCGCAGCGGCGGCTTGCCTTTGACTTTCACACAGGAGGAGGATCAACTGTTACACGCACGCACGCACGCACGGGCACGGTACGAGCCATGTGACATAACAGTGGGGACTCATGGGAGTCGGGGAGGGGGGCGAGGGGGTGTGCTCTGTGCAGTGACAGCAGCCTCATTTGCTGCATGATTATTGACTGGCCTGTTGAGACTTGAGGGGAGAGGCCGCCTGCGCGCACGCACACACACACGCACGCACACACACACACGCACACACATTGTTCGAGGCTGAAGCCAATCACGCAGGCTAGCAAGCTGCCATATGGCTTTGCTAGCACAATAAAGTCACGTCTTTGTGTCTTTGCTTCATCTTCGGCTTGCACTTCTTCATTGTGACACATGACCACCTGGTCCTTTATTGCACAACACAGCAGCAACACAACCGATGTTGCAGGAGCAGTCGAGCGCAAACTGCTTACTGATGAGTTTATTATAAACTAGAAGAGCACCGCAAAGCTATTCTGGATTCCAGTATCGGAATAATTCTGGATTGTCTGGGTCGGTCTTTGATAGTTCGTAGAACCAGACGGGAAACATGTCCCGCTTTTTTAAGCGCTCTGACCATTTTTGGTGGATTCCAGGCGGGAATTTCGATCAGCCTCAAAATGTCCTCAGTTCTTCCGTGTCCCATTCCCGACAATTCCTGAAAATGTCATCCAATCAGAAACACAAACAGAAAACAGACCAACTCCGGCAGAAACACCATCTCATTGGTGAAGTGACAAAATTACAACACGTGTTACAGTAGCAACATTTTCAAGCGCATACAGAGATAGATAAGGCGGCTGGATGCTGACCACTCACGATGCTACAAATGCAGCGTCTGTTTTTGTGTCGAAACATCAGGAGGTTTCCCACAGCCACATCGGTAAAATAAAAATTTACTGCATTGTATTTGTTTTTTTGTACAAATTTGTGTGGAAAACTGAATTTTCTCTCATGGCTGCAACACACTCCGCAAACACAGTCGACTCGCTGCACTGCATGATACTCAAACATGGCCGACACAATCATGGCCAAATATGCTACAACAAATACTTCTCCAACTCTGACATCCTGTAACATATTCCACAAACACACCTTATCACCACCTGAATCACCATCTTATCGTGGTGGAGGGGTTTGAGTACCCTAGTGATCCTAGGAGCTATGTTGTCGGGGACTTTATGCCCCTGGTAGGGTCTCCCAAGGCAAACAGGTTCTAGGTGACGGGCCAGACTAAGAGTGATTCAGAAAACCCTATGAAGAAGATCAAGAGGAGTGACCGCACCTCGCCCGGACGTGGGATACCGGGGCCTCACCTTGGAGCCAGGCCTGGGGGAGGAGCTCGCAGGCGAACGCCTGATGGCCAGGTCTTCACCCGTGGGGCCTGGCCGGGCCTAGCCCGAAGAAGCCACATGGGAACTCCCCCCTGCAGACCCACCACCTGCGGGGGCAAGCATAAGGGTCTGGTGCTTTGTGATTTGGGCAGTGGTCGACGGCGGGTGTCCGGGCGACCTGGTCTCCGGCGGCCACATCTGGTTCTTGGGACATGGAATGTCACTTCTCTGGTGGGGAAGGAGCCCGACCTTGTGGAAGAGGCGGAGACATTCCGACTAGACATATATCGGACTCACCTCAACCCACAGCTTGGGCTCTGGAACCAAATTCCTTGAGAGGGGCTGGACCTTGTTCTTCTCTGGAGTTGCTAAAGGGGAGATGCGGCGAGCTGGTGTGGGCTTATTGTTAGCCCCCCGGCTTGGTGCCCCTGTGCTGGAGTCATAGTAGGGAGGAGCTCAGAGTAGAGCCGCTGCTCCTTCACATCAAGAGGAGCCAGTTGAGGTGGCTCGGGCTTCTAGTCCGGATGCCTCCCTGGTGAGGTGTTTCGGGCATGCCCAGTCGGGAGAAGGCCCCGGGGAAGACCTAAACGCTGGAGGGACTATGTCTCACAGCTGGCCTGGGAACGCCTCGGTGTCCTCCCGGTGGAGCTGGAAGAGGTTGCCGGAGACTGGGAAGTCTGGACTTCCCTACTGAAACTGCTGCCCCCGCTTTGCACCACGTGTTCCACAAGCATGGCCGACACATTGCACCAAAATCTTACCATTTAGCCACAGAGGCTGTTAGCCTATTAGCCTACAGTGTATGTACTGTACAAGCATATATAATGATGTCATCATGAACACATTTTTCCCCAATTCCGTTTTGTTTTCCATTTCCCCGCACAGTCGAATTTGCGTACTGCTAACAACGCTGATGTTCCTGGAGGAGGCACATGTGTTGGTTCCGGTACAGTAGACCAAGCAAATCCTCCTTCCACCTGTGCAGAGCTCATCTGGGGAAATAACAGCGGTCAGGATGGTGACAAGACAAGTAAATCTTGTTAATGTATCACCTCCTCTGTGAAACAACAAAGTACGGTATGTGCACGTGTGTGTGTGTGTGTGTGTGTGTGTGTGCAGTGGGGGAATAATTTGTTGTTTGTGTTGGCGCTTCACTCCAGTGTGAGCAGTTTCCACTGAAAAGTATGCCAATGGTGGGCATTTTTCCCCAGAAATATTTAATTGCCCACTTTTTGCTCGGAAACAGTGCTGGGGAAAGGGGGCGGAGCTAGTGCAGAGTACAGCTAGTTGGCCACGCTTCATTTGGAAACTGCAGGGGGACCCTTGGGAGTCAAACCCCGTGCGTTCGAAAGGGTCATGCACTTCTGCAGAAAAAAAGAAGGCCTCATTCAAACTATGGTTGTATAAAAATATGATATACGGGGATTGGCTAGAGACGAGTATTTGAGGTTCCACTGTAAATAAAGTCCAAATATAATGAGAATTAAGTTGTTATCTAACGCCGTGTCCTAATATTATGAGGAAAAAGTTTAGTAGCAAAAGGTCTAAAAACATTTTACAAGCATAAAGTCCAAAAATGGTGTTTTTACGGGAAGAACGTAAAATTATGAGAAAGAAAATGTCTTCATTGCAACATATAAAACAATGTATAAAGTTGTAGTAGTAAAAATATAGTTGGACTATTAAAAACAAACAACAGCAGAAATGATAAACAACTTTAACTTTAAAAGAATCCAGTCAAAATATTAAGAAAAAAAGTTGCAACTTTACAAAAATAAACTTGTAAGGACAAATAATGTCAATTTAGTACCACAAAGTTGAAATATTACTGAAAAAATATCTATTAAATATTAATCCATACCGCTTATCCTCATTATGCTGGAGCCTTAATATGAGAATTAAAACAAAATGCGAAAACGGGATTGAAAATATTACGGGAATAAATCATAATATTACAAATCAACTTTTGCAAAGATTATTTTCCGTGGAAACTGAAACTCTTGCAATATAAATAAATAAAAATTTGATACTAATTGACTTTTTAAGACTTTTTTGCCTACATCACAAAGATGAGGCAGTATATGCATATATACAGTATATATACACACAGTATATTTGTATATATAAGTATATATGTGTGTGTGTGTGTGTATTTATATATACGTCGGGGGGAATGAGAGGCGGGGAGTACTTTCAATGTTCAGTGCAGACCTGCCAACGTGTACACATTTCTTGTACTCATCCAATTTGACTGTCCTGCAAGCTCCTGTTAGTTCTTGTATTGTTTTTACATTCCAAGATTAGATAGATAAAAGATATCACTTCATGTTTAGAAATGATAAGGTAGAGAGGCTCGGCAGTTTTTAAAAATAAGTTCATATTTGTGTCACTTAGCGATTTGTATTTCTATGTGTTAGTTGGTTTTTTAAGGAAGTCGTGGTTAAGCATTTTAACTTTTGCTGTTGTTGGTGGGGAAGAAGATTTGTTGGTGATGTATCATCATTGTAACGTTGTGTTTTATTTATTTGTATTCTATCGTATTGTCTTTTCAAATGGTTTGATGAGTACGCAATTATTGTCGTGGTTGGTTGTGCTTTTTATGGCAGAAGTACAATTTTCTTGTATTTGACCGTATTGCATTTTTATTTATACAATAACTTCATAAATTTGAGTCATTCGTTCATTTTCTACGCCGCTTATCCTCATTAGGGGTGGCGGGTACGCTGGAGCCTATCCCAGCTGACTTAGGGCGAGAGGCGGGGCACACCCTGGACTGGTCGCCAATCGACCAATCGCAGGGCGGTTTATTAATTTCAGTAATACCTTTTTACAATTACATATTTATATCAATATTATATTCGTACAATTTTTGCTGGAAATTGCGTTTTGAAATATTTTTTTGATTATAAAAATATGTGTTCTTCAAAATATGTTGTTGTCTTTTTAAATAATTTCCAAAACCAAATTCAATACAGTGGAGGTCAAATGTGCACACATCTGCATGAACATCTGTTGAGTTCTTCAGCCTTAACTGAGCAGCAGGAATGGAGCCCTCTGCTGTTGGCTGCTGGGTACTACACCTTTCTGCATGCAACGCATAATGGTGTGACTGGTGACACACACACACATGTATGGTGTACACATCTGTCTGCTAGACGCTGTAAATAGCCGGCCGGTCCATCCTTGGCACAGCTGCGGCCCGCTTTGCACATATCCTACCTTTCCTTCCCTTCCAAGGCCGTCTCCTACTTCCTCACATCTTCACCCTCGGCGGTTTACGACTGTGACGTGATTTATGTACTTTTATCCGAACTGCTGACAAAGCCGGCTAGATATGAAAGCCGCTTTTGTTTTAGCTTATTTTTTTCATATTCCGTTTCATTTGGCCTGCTTTTGCTCAGGTCCCATTTTGGTGTGGCCATCTGTTGCTAGGCAGAATTCAAAGCCCAAGCCCGGAATGGCGTCCCTTTTGCTCAGCGTATGGAAAAGCTCCCGTCCACGGTTAAAAATAACGATAAAAAATGCACGGTGTTGGGTTTAGTATGTAAGTTAGATCAGGGGTGTCCAAACTTTCTCCACCAAGGGCCTCATACGGAAAAATGAAAGGATGCACGGGCCGCTTTGATATTTTGTCAAATGTATATTTTGTACAAATTATTCAAGAAAAAAAAAAAACATCACTGCCTTGTGATGTAGCTGGAAAAGCGTATTGTTAGTATAAACTTTGGTATTTGCTCTTTTTCCCATTTTTGCTGTTTTTTCCCCCAAATATTTCAACATTCGTCGTAAACAATCTTTGTAAATTTGCTTTGGGAAATATTATGACTTTATTCCCATAATATTCTATGTTTTGTCCCAACCTAATTTCCAGAAATGACAACTATTTTGTTGTTTCTGTTTTATTAAAAAAAGCATATTTTCTTTTTCTGTAATATTTCAACCCTAAGCTGCTAAAATTCTCATAAAGTTGCAGCTTTTTTCTCCTAACATTCTGACATTTTCCTTGCAAAATTACAGCAGTTTTTATTATTTTACCATTTCTACTTTCTTCTGGTCATTTGTTTTCTCACATAATGATTTAATTATGACTTTATTCCCATATTGTTGCCCAACATCATCGCTTTTTCTGCAACTTTGTTGTTTTGTTTCTCATTATATAACGCATATATATAACACAAAACGTATTTTTGCCCTAATATCGCAACTAAATGCTACTAAAATGATATTTGTTAGCTTTCAATGTTTTTCCCTTAATCACCTTATTCCCGTAAACCTACTGATGATTTGTCAACTTTTATTGTTTTTTAAAAAAATGATATTTTTAGAACGTTCTGTTTCTGGGGGTGCTGGAACGGATTACGCCGTTTATATGGCAAATCTTGTCTCGTAATACCAAAATTCCAAGACACGAAAGCCCCTTTGGAACAAATTAAATTCAGATCTTGAGGTTCCACTGTAGAGGGCTCTGCTGCCCCACACAACAGACAAAGGACAGGGACATTGGGCAGGAAAAATGGCAGACAGATACGGTTCTTTGGAAATTTGCCTTAAAAAAAAAAAAGAAATATAGTGACTAAAGTAGTTTTAGGTGCTACAATTTTAAGGCAAAAAAAAAAAAAGGCATTTTCACAACCAGGGCCATCCGCTGGTTCGGCAGGAGCACGGCGCCATTGGCCCGTCATGCAAATATGCTGCTTTTTTTCCCCTCTGATGCAATCGAACCAACAACTAGCACAGCCCTTTCATTTATTTTCCTTCCAGTCAGAACACAAACCTTCCCTGGAGGTTACGATGTCATTTCGGCTTCAGAGGCTTTTCAAAGGCTGCCGGACTGCGGGCATTTTGTCGATATCGCACCTTTTTTTTTTTGGTTTTCAACGCGCCGTGCAACCAGAATGGACTATTGTTTCCCAGCAAACAGCTTAAACACGCTCCCACTTCAGACTGCTAAGCTACGTTGCGTTTGCCATCCGAGTTTCAGGCGGGATCCTGGGGGGGAAAAAATCCCTGCTTTGTTTGTTTTGGGCAAATTTTGCCGTTTTAATCAACACGAGCGAGGAGACTTCCCAGCTGTGATTACATTAGCAAAAGAAAGCGATGACATTTTAGAGGGAGAGCTCAGCCAGAAAGGTGAAATAAGCAATCGATATGTAATTAGTATGCCGTCACACCTCGCTGGACTTTGGAACCCAACATTTATATACCATTTTGGTTTATTTTTAGTTTTTTTTTAAACAACATTCCACAATTCATTGACATTTCTTGCTTTGGCTTCAGAAACAGCATTTCTGATGCCATTTTTGGGGTGATTGTCTTGTTGGAACGGCCATTTCAAGGGCATGACCTCTTCAAGTATTGTGACATATGCAAACTCATCCATGATCCCTGCTACGGGATAAATAGTAGGAGAAACACGCCCATATCATGATGCTTCGCTGTCTTCACTGTCCTCTCACAAACTGGACCCAAAAAGAGCAATTTTACTCTCATCAGTCCACAAAATGTTCCTCCAGTTGATGTGTTCTCTGGCAAATTGTAACCTCTTCTGCACAAGACTTAACAAGGGATTCTTCTGTCACAGTACTTACAGGTAACTCCAGACTGTCTTCTTGGAGCTGATCATTGGCTGAGCCTTTGCTTTTCTGGTTATTCTTTGATGCATTTTGATAGTTTTCTTGTCATTTTCTGCCACGTGTCTCTGGTTTTGCTCCCCATTTTAAGGCATTGGAGATCATTTCCCTGAACAGCCAAAAATATTTTGCACCTGATGATAAGTTTTCCCCTCCCCAATCAACGTTTAACTCAAAGTGTGCTGTTCTTTTTAACAATGTCTTGAGCGACCCATTTTCCTCAGGCTTCCAAGGAGAAGCGGATGTTCAACAAGTGCTGCTTTCGTCCTTAAATGGGGGTCACCTGATTCACACCGGCTTTTTTCACTACATTGATCACTGATTGAATGCCACGCCCCTTTCAACTAATTGCCCAATTGCACAGCCTTAAGAGCGTGCGTATCTGAGAATCTACTGCACCTACTGGTAACTCGTTTGCCATGTAGCAATAAAAATATACCAATAGCAGTACTTCATCTGGTATGTCACTTTGGACTGCTACTATTTTGAACACGACTGTGTTATTTCAGACACGCTAGCTCATACTCTTGCTGACTTTCAAGGCTTTTTAAAATCTGTAATGTGCAAGTAAATAATAAAGAAAGCCATAACAAAGCCTAATCATTTGACGAGCGATGCTATTGCTGTTTTACTGTAGGGGTGAGTTAGTATGGTGACGATGGGCTCTTGGAATGAGTGGAGGTCAAACCCCTAAAGAGCGTGGGGCTTTAATTAGTAAAGGAAGCAGAGGAGCTACTTTTTTGCCAGCTGCAAGAATTTGGTTTGATTTTCTAAACTTTTCTAGACAGACTTTCTAAATACATATTTCTTTACCATTATCAGAGCCCTGTAGACATTAAATAACACCCTTATAGTCACCTTTGTTATTCTTTGTTAACATCACATTGCAACAATTACGCTGCAGGGACTCCTAGCTTTTGAGCTAACCAGTTAGCCGCACATGTATTTTTGCTAAACTTACCACTTCCGCACAGGATGTGAGGAAAACCTTTTTTCACACTACCACTTTGGACATGTCCTGACTGACTTCATGACAACTTCATGCAGTGTTAAGCTAATGTCCATCCATCCATCCATCCATTTTCTATGCCGCTTATCCTCGTCAGAGTCGCGGTTATGCTGGAGCCTATCCCAGCTGACTTTGGGCGGGAGGCGGGGTACACCCTGGACTGGTCGCCAGTCAATCGCAGGGCTGTTAAGGTAAAGTAATGTATGGATATCTCCACGTTTTGTGGCATTACTGCCATCTAGTGACCATATTGTTACATTTCATTTGGATTTCAATAAGCTTTGACTAATAAAACACCATCGTGTGCGATGAAGCAGTGATGATTTATTATTTAGAGATAATTTAATGGCGATATTGTGGAGGACGACTGTATATATTATTTTTCTGACACCATTTTCAGTAGAAAATTGCAATGCGTGAAAATGTCGTATATTTTGAACGTTATTTCAAACACCGATTTCTGTAGTGTTTTACTTTAAACGAGCACATAAATGTTATCGTATTAAAACACGTCTGAAAGCCGGATGCAGTCATCGGAGGAGCCACAGGTTCCCTCCGCATGCTGAAAATTCGGTAAACACCTTCAGGGGACTGACAAGCACGCGTGTGTCAAATCTGAGCTAGATTGGCTCAGTCGGACTTGGCAAGCAATTTCCCGTACGCCACTGAGGATTTGTCTAATAGTAGCATCTGTGTCTTCCACGGCACTTTCACCACGACCCATAGGGGGCGCCGCTGATGTCGTTTATGGTCAGCTGAAGAAATTAGCGCACTGCAAACACGTCTTGTAACAGCTTTACTCGGTAGAAAAACTGGTACAGCCTTTTCACATCATCATCTGTCATGATATAATTGATTTAAAAACTCGGAGACCACCACACCAGGGTGTGCCCCGCCTCTCGCTCAAAGTCAACTGGGATAGGCTCCATCCTGGATATTATATCATTTAAAAGTAATATATCAAATCATGACTGATGATTTTTATAAGTGATAGTTTTTCAGTGTTATTATGGTGTTTATAACTGATTGGTCGGGAGAAATGACGGCCTAGTAAAAAAGTAAGCTGTTGTTCATTCGAGGTTGTCAAAAGTCACATTTGTCACATTTGACTTACGGTTAGTTAGAACAGCATTCCCAGTGAAACATCCTGACGTCTGCTCTCTTTTTTTTTTTTTTTAAACCATACTTACATCTAAACGCAATTTGTACAAAGCACACACCGCACTACTGCACGGTATTGTTGCATTTCAGCACCACTCATGCAGACAGCTCCTGTGCTACGCTAGATAGAAGATATCTCTATCGACTGGTGGCAGCTCCTTTAAAAATGTCTTTGTGACTTTCTTAATCCTTTAAAAAGCAATATAAAAACCTGCTTAACACGTGGATAGCCTGATAGTACCTCCACCAGGCATATCTGTGGTTCTTTGTCACCGGAAAACTGAAAGGTACATTTAAATGACAACAATAAACACACATGCTAACATTAGCATTCACTGACAGCACAAATTCAATTGGATTTAGAGGTCAACCATGCGTCGACTTAATACTAGTACAGTCGCTAGCTGATGTTTGGTGTGTGGGCTACAGAGGGCAGTGGTGTTCAGCGTGCCGGTTAGAGCAAGCGTTTGGAGTCAAGTTCAAAGAATAAGAAAGCTAGGAAGTGAAATCTGCTGGAAGAACTCGGGTTTGTTTACATGGACATGAACGGCCAACTGAATTACAGCCATCCTGACGTGGAATTATTCAGCCGCCATCACAATACTTTTAGGGTAGGACTAATTATTTGACATGCTTCTACATCAGTTTGTGGTGAGGTTTGGACTGTATGACTTTTTTTTTCTGACAAACTCTCTTCTACGCAATAGTAATTTACTGACGGTCCCTAGTAACAACCAGGGGAAACCTACCGCCGTAACTACGGAGCCAAATATCCAGCGTCCAATGTGAAACTAACTTCACCAGCATACTCCGCCGACATGTCTGTGTGGTGCTGATCTTCATCTGGGTGGCGGGAGTCCAGTGGCAACCACCTTCAAGGTTCATTTACCGCACCTACCATGTTGGAGTGCGGCCTAGAGGTACGGCAACCGCATCGGCCCAATCTCCATTTTATCCGATCTTCAAAACACAGCGGATTGGCAGCTGATCCCAATCATGGGAATGCCTGGGACATCCTTACTAATAACACAATAGATCAGGACTTGGATAAAACGTAGCGGTTGAATGGAGGAGATCCTAGTTCTTCATTGTCTGTTAGTTCATTCTGACTGATGCTTTGCAGTGACTTGCATTGTTGTGGCCACCAACAACAAAGAAATCGTCACACGGAGATTTCTTTACCATGAAGAAACTGTTTTGTGGACTCCCACCAGCATCCGACCCAAGAAAAAAAAAGGCTTGTGATATAATTATCCTTGAGAAGGTCCTGCACCACTTCAAATAGCTTGGCTCCGGGCAGGGATCTACCCCTCTCTCTCTCTTTCGTCCTCTTTTTTTTCCATCAATCTCTCAACGTCTGCCTCCATCACCGGCGCGTCCATCAAGCCTTACTGCTTTATCTCCTGGGTTAACTGCACACAAAAAAGAAGAGAGAAAAAAACACGCCTATAAAGGGATTTAATTTTATGGCTCACTTCAGAGGACTTCATTCAAGTCCAGGCGCTTGATTGAGAGCAGAATCTATAAATATTGAAGATCAGCCAGGTGAAATGGATGTCATACTGAAATAGGGTAAAGGAAAACCCATGTAGGTAGCATGATGTATGTCCAAACCTTCTTATCTTCACACCACATACAATACCTCTTGCCTCCAGAGGAGAAGCTTTTTAATGACAGACTACAGAGAAGAGCACGGAATAAACAAGGAGCTGCATCCGACTATTTGAGGAGCGAGGTAATTTATGGCATAACAGGAGACGACACTGTTTGGTGGTAGTGGTATTATTAGTCTAGTGCAATTATGTCATTTTCGTTGCCCTCAGCAGCAATTATAGCAGAAAAAACGTGTGTAATGAAATCAATGACTCAATCGACCGCAACCCAACTGTTCAGGTTGTCATAGAAGATGTTTCGCCTCTCATCTGAGCAGGCTTCATTAGTGCAGGCCC
>QODF01000315.1:11586-58196 GCA_024372805.1 Oostethus manadensis
TGTAAGCATGTCTGTCCATTCACATATACGCATCGTGTAAGCATGTCTGTCCATTCACATATGCACATGTAAACATGTCTGTCCATTCACATATACGCATCGTGTAAGAATGTCTGTCCATTCACATACACGCATCGTGTAAGAATGTCTGTCCATTCACATATTCGCATCATGTAAGCATGTCTGTCCATTCACATATACGCATCGTGTAAGCATGTCTGTCCATTCACATATGCATATGTAAACATGTCTGTCCATTCACATATGCACATTATGTAAACATGTCTGTCCATTCACATATACGCATCGTGTTTATATCTCTCTATGCACATACAATGCAAATGTCTGTCCATTCACATATCCAAATAATGCATATGTTTGTCCATTCACACATACTGTATAATGACAATAATGACAATGCACAAATGCGCATACTGTACTTAACTGCATTGGCACAAACATTGCAGCTTGGGGCTAAGGCGCACTTTCCCGCATAAATACATGAATAAATAAAGGGAATCTGCCTAGCAACAGTGTGAATCAGCCTTGTGGCAACACAAAGATAAAGTAGCAGGCAAAAGAATCGGCGCTTTGTCTTTAGACTTTTGGTCGCACTTTAATAATGAGCGGTGTATAATTTTTGTCTGCGCCGTTTAGTCAGAGGGACCCGACACCAGACAGTGAATACAGTAAACACGCCACTCTCTCCGTTTTAGCGCCTTCGCCAATTCGCTGCAGCCGCAGCGGCGGCTTGCCTTTGACTTTCACACAGGAGGAGGATCAACTGTTACACGCACGCACGCACGCACGGGCACGGTACGAGCCATGTGACATAACAGTGGGGACTCATGGGAGTCGGGGAGGGGGGCGAGGGGGTGTGCTCTGTGCAGTGACAGCAGCCTCATTTGCTGCATGATTATTGACTGGCCTGTTGAGACTTGAGGGGAGAGGCCGCCTGCGCGCACACACACACACACGCACGCACGCACACACATTGTTCGAGGCTGAAGCCAATCACGCAGGCTAGCAAGCTGCCATATGGCTTTGCTAGCACAATAAAGTCACGTCTTTGTGTCTTTGCTTCATCTTCGGCTTGCACTTCTTCATTGTGACACATGACCACCTGGTCCTTTATTGCACAACACAGCAGCAACACAACCGATGTTGCAGGAGCAGTCGAGCGCAAACTGCTTACTGATGAGTTTATTATAAACTAGAAGAGCACCGCAAAGCTATTCTGGATTCCAGTATCGGAATAATTCTGGATTGTCTGGGTCGGTCTTTGATAGTTCGTAGAACCAGACGGGAAACATGTCCCGCTTTTTTAAGCGCTCTGACCATTTTTGGTGGATTCCAGGCGGGAATTTCGATCAGCCTCAAAATGTCCTCAGTTCTTCCGTGTCCCATTCCCGACAATTCCTGAAAATGTCATCCAATCAGAAACACAAACAGAAAACAGACCAACTCGGGCAGAAACACCATCTCATTGGTGAAGTGACAAAATTACAACACGTGTTACAGTAGCAACATTTTCAAGCGCATACAGAGATAGATAAGGCGGCTGGATGCTGACCACTCACGATGCTACAAATGCAGCGTCTGTTTTTGTGTCGAAACATCAGGAGGTTTCCCACAGCCACATCGGTAAAATAAAAATTTACTGCATTGTATTTGTTTTTTTGTACAAATTTGTGTGGAAAACTGAATTTTCTCTCATGGCTGCAACACACTCCGCAAACATAGTCGACTCGCTGCACTGCATGATACTCAAACATGGCCGACACAACCATGGCCAAATATGCTACAACAAATACTTCTCCAACTCTGACATCCTGTAACATATTCCACAAACACACCTTATCACCACCTGAATCACCATCTTATCGCGGTGGAGGGGTTTGAGTACCCGAGTGATCCTAGGAGCTATGTTGTCGGGGACTTTATGCCCCTGGTAGGGTCTCCCAAGGCAAACAGGTTCTAGGTGACGGGCCAGACTAAGAGTGATTCAGAAAACCCTATGAAGAAGATCAAGAGGAGTGACCGCACCTCGCCCGGACGTGGGATACCGGGGCCTCACCTTGGAGCCAGGCCTGGGGGAGGAGCTCGCAGGCCACCAGGCTCGCAGCGCCTGGTGGCCAGGACTTCACCCGTGGGGCCTGGCCGGGCCTAGCCCGAAGAAGCCACATGGGAACTCCCCCCTGCAGACCCACCACCTGCAGGGGCAAGCATAAGGGTCTGGTGCTTTGTGATTTGGACAGTGGTCAAGGGCGGGTGTCTGGGCGACCTGGTCTCCGGCGGCCAAATCTGGTTCTTGGGACATGGAATGTCACTTCTCTGGTGAAGAAGGAGCCCGACCCTGTGGAAGAGGCAGAGACATTCCGACTAGATATATATCGGACTCACCTCAATCCACAGCTTGGGCTCTGGAACCAAATTCCTTGAGAGGGGCTGGACCTTGTTCTTCTCTGGAGTTGCTACAGGGGAGATGCGGCGAGCTGGTGTGGGCTTATTATCAGCCCCCCGGCTTGGTGCCTCTGTGCTGGAGTCATAGTAGGGAGGAGCTCAGAGTAGAGCTGCTGCTCCTTCACATCGAGAGGAGCCAGTTGAGGTGGCTCGGGCATCTAGTCCGGATGCCTCCCTGGTGAGGTGTTTCGGGCATGCCCAGTCGGGAGAAGGCCCCGGGGAAGACCTAAACGCTGGAGGGACTATGTCTCACAGCTGGCCTGGGAACGCCTTGGTGTCCTCCCGGTGGAGCTGGAAGAGGTTGCTGAGACTGGGAAGTCTGGACTTCCCTACTGAAACTGCTGCCCCCGCTTTGCACCACGTGTTCCACAAGCATGGCCGACACATTGCACCAAAATCTTACCATTTAGCCACAGAGGCTGTTAGCCTATTAGCCTACAGTGTATGTACTGTACAAGCATATATAATGATGTCATCATGAACCCATTTTTCCCCAATTCCGTTTTGTTTTCCATTTCCCCGCACAGTCGAATTTGCGTACTGCTAACAACGCTGATGTTCCTGGAGGAGGCACATGTGTTGGTTCCGGTACAGTAGACCAAGCAAATCCTCCTTCCGCCTGTGCAGAGCTCATCTGGGGAAATAACAGCGGTCAGGATGGTGACAAGACAAGTAAATCTTGTTAATGTATCACCTCCGCTGTGAAACAACAAAGTACGGTATGTGCACGTGTGTGTGTGTGTGTGTGTGTGCAGTGGGGGAATAATTTGTTGTTTGTGTTGGCGCTTCACTCCAGTGTGAGCAGTTTCCACTGAAAAGTATGCCAATGGTGGGCATTTTTCCCCAGAAATATTTAATTGCCCACTTTTTGCTCGGAAACAGTGCTGGGGAAAGGGGGCGGAGCTAGTGCAGAGTACAGCTAGTTGGCCACGCTTCATTTGGAAACTGCAGGGGGACCCTTGGGAGTCAAACCCCGTGCGTTCGAAAGGGTCATGCACTTCTGCAGAAAAAAAGAAGGCCTCATTCAAACTATGGTTGTATAAAAATATGATATACGGGGATTGGCTAGAGACGAGTATTTGAGGTTCCACTGTAAATAAAGTCCAAATATAATGAGAATTAAGTTGTTATCTAACGCCGTGTCCTAATATTATGAGGAAAAAGTTTAGTAGCAAAAGGTCTAAAAACATTTTACAAGCATAAAGTCCAAAAATGGTGTTTTTACGGGAAGAACGTAACATTATGAGGGAGAAAATGTCTTCATTGCAACATATAAAACAATGTATAAAGTTGTAGTAGTAAAAATATAGTTGGACTATTAAAAACAAACAACAGCAGAAATGATAAACAACTTGAACTTTAAAAGAATCCAGTCAAAATATTAAGAAAAAAAGTTGCAACTATACAAAAATAAACTTGTAAGGACAAATAATGTCAATTTAGTACCACAGAGTTGAAATATTACTGAAAAAATATCTATTAAATATTAATCCATACCGCTTATCCTCATTATGCTGGAGCCTTAATATGAGAATTAAAACAAAATGCGAAAATGGAATTGAAAATATTACGGGAATAAATCATAATATTACAAATCAACTTTTGCAAAGATTATTTTCCGTGGAAACTGAAACACTTGCAATATAAATAAATAAAAATTGACTTTTTAAGACTTTTTTGCCTACATCACAAAGATGAGGCAGTATATGCATATATACAGTATATATACACACAGTATATTTGTATATATAAGTATATATGTGTGTGTGTATATATTTATATATATGTCGGGGGGAATGAGAGGCGGGGAGTACTTTCAATGTTCGGTGCAGACCTGCCAACGTGTACACATTTCTTGTACTCATCCAATTTGACTGTCCTGCAAGCTCCTGTTAGTTCTTGTATTGTTTTTACATTCCAAGATTAGATAGATAAAAGATATCACTTCATGTTTAGAAATGATAAGGTAGAGAGGCTCGGCAGTTTTAAAAAATAAGTTTATATTTGTGTCACTTAGCGATTTGTATTTCTATGTGTTAGTTGGTTTATTAAGGAAGTCGTGGTTAAGCATTTTAACTTTTGCTGTTGTTGGTGGGGAAGAAGATTTGCTGGTGATGTATCATCATTGTAACGTTGTGTTTTATTTATTTGTATTCTATCGTATTGTCTTTTCAAATGGTTTGATGAGTACGCAATTATTGTCGTGGTTGGTTGTGCTTTTTATGGCAGAAGTACGATTTTCTTGTATTTGACCGTATTGCATTTTTATTTATACAATAACTTCATAAATTTGAGTCATTCGTTCATTTTCTACGCCGCTTATCCTCATTAGGGGTGGCGGGTACGCTGGAGCCTATCCCAGCTGACTTAGGGCGAGAGGCGGGGCACACCCTGGACTGGTCGCCAATCGACCAATCGCAGGGCGGTTTATTAATTTCAGTAATACCTTTTTACAATTACATATTTATATCAATATTATATTCGTACAATTTTTGCTGGAAATTGCGTTTTGAAATATTTTTTTGATTATAAAAATATGTGTTCTTCAAAATATGTTGTTGTCTTTTTAAATAATTTCCAAAACCAAATTCAATACAGTGGAGGTCAAATGTGCACACATCTGCATGAACATCTGTTGAGTTCTTCAGCCTTAACTGAGCAGCAGGAATGGAGCCCTCTGCTGTTGGCTGCTGGGTACTACACCTTTCTGCATGCAACGCATAATGGTGTGACTGGTGACACACACACACATGTATGGTGTACACATCTGTCTGCTAGACGCTGTAAATAGCCGGCCGGTCCATCCTTGGCACAGCTGCGGCCCGCTTTGCACATCCTACCTTTCCTTCCCTTCCAAGGCCGTCTCCTACCTCCTCACATCTTCACCCTCGGCGGTTTACGACTGTGACGTGATTTATGTACTTTTATCCGAACTGCTGACAAAGCCGGCTAGATATGAAAGCCGCTTTTGTTTTAGCTTATTTTTTTCATATTCCGTTTCATTTGGCCTGCTTTTGCTCAGGTTCCATTTTGGTGTGGCCATCTGTTGCTAGGCAGAATTCAAAGCCCAAGCCCGGAATGGCGTCCCTTTTGCTCAGCGTATGGAAAAGCTCCCGTCCACGGTTAAAAATAACGATAAAAAATGCACGGTGTTGGGTTTAGTATGTAAGTTAGATCAGGGGTGTCCAAACTTTCTCCACCAAGGGCCTCATACGGAAAAATGAAAGGATGCACGGGCCGCTTTGATATTTTGTCAAATGTATATTTTGTACAAATTATTCGGAAAAAAAAAACATCACTGCCTTGTGATGTAGCTGGAAAAGCGTATTGTTAGTATAAACTTTGGTATTTGCTCTTTTTCCCATTTTTGCTGTTTTTTCCCCCAAATATTTCAACATTCGTCGTAAACAATCTTTGTAAATTTGCTTTGGGAAATATTATGACTTTATTCCCATAATATTCTATGTTTTGTCCCAACCTAATTTCCAGAAATGACAACTATTTTGTTGTTTCTGTTTTATTAAAAAAAGCATATTTTCTTTTTCTGTAATATTTCAACCCTAAGCTGCTAAAATTCTCATAAAGTTGCAGCTTTTTTCTCCTAACATTCTGACATTTTCCTTGCAAAATTACAGCAGTTTTTATTATTTTACCATTTCTACTTTCTTCTGGTCATTTGTTTTCTCACATAATGATTTAATTATGACTTTATTCCCATATTGTTGCCCAACATCATCGCTTTTTCTGCAACTTTGTTGTTTTGTTTCTCATTATATAACGCATATATATAACACAAAAAGTATTTTTGCCCTAATATCGCAACTAAATGCTACTAAAATGATATTTGTTAGCTTTCAATGTTTTTCCCTTAATCACTTATTCCCGTAAACCTACTGATGATTTGTCAACTTTTATTGTTTTTTTAAAAAATGATATTTTTAGAATGTTCTGTTTCTGGGGGTGCTGGAACGGATTACGCCGTTTATATGGCAAATCTTGTCTCGTAATACCAAAATTCCAAGACACGAAAGCCCCTTTGGAACAAATTAAATTCAGATCTTGAGGTTCCGCTGTAGAGGGCTCTGCTGCCCCACACAACAGACAAAGGACAGGGACATTGGGCAGGAAAAATGGCAGACAGATACGGTTCTTTGGAAATTTGCCTTAAAAAAAAAAAAGAAATATAGTGACTAAAGTAGTTTTAGGTGCTACAATTTTAAGGCAAAAAAAAAAAAAGGCATTTTCACAACCAGGGCCATCCGCTGGTTCGGCAGGAGCACGGCGCCATTGGCCCGTCATGCAAATATGCTGCTTTTTTTCCCCTCTGATGCAATCGAACCAACAACTAGCACAGCCCTTTCATTTATTTTCCTTCCAGTCAGAACACAAACCTTCCCTGGAGGTTACGATGTCATTTCGGCTTCAGAGGCTTTTCAAAGGCTGCCGGACTGCGGGCATTTTGTCGATATCGCACCTTTTTTTTTTTGGTTTTCAACGCGCCGTGCAACCAGAATGGACTATTGTTTCCCAGCAAACAGCTTAAACACGCTCCCACTTCAGACTGCTAAGCTACGTTGCGTTTGCCATCCGAGTTTCAGGCGGGATCCTGGGGGGGAAAAAATCCCTGCTTTGTTTGTTTTGGGCAAATTTTGCCGTTTTAATCAACACGAGCGAGGAGACTTCCCAGCTGTGATTACATTAGCAAAAGAAAGCGATGACATTTTAGAGGGAGAGCTCAGCCAGAAAGGTGAAATAAGCAATCGATATGTAATTAGTATGCCGTCACACCTCGCTGGACTTTGGAACCCAACATTTATATACCATTTTGGTTTATTTTTAGTTTTTTTTTAGACAACATTCCACAATTCATTGACATTTCTTGCTTTGGCTTCAGAAACAGCATTTCTGATGCCATTTTTGGGGTGATTGTCTTGTTGGAACGGCCATTTCAAGGGCATGACCTCTTCAAGTATTGTGACATATGCAAACTCATCCATGATCCCTGCTACGGGATAAATAGTAGGAGAAACACGCCCATATCATGATGCTTCGCTGTCTTCACTGTCCTCTCACAAACTGGACCCAAAAAGAGCAATTTTACTCTCATCAGTCCACAAAATGTTCCTCCAGTTGATGTGTTCTCTGGCAAATTGTAACCTCTTCTGCACAAGACTTTACAAGGGATTCTTCTGTCACAGTACTTACAGGTAACTCCAGACTGTCTTCTTGGAGCTGATCATTGGCTGAGCCTTTGCTTTTCTGGTTATTCTTTGATGCATTTTGATAGTTTTCTTGTCATTTTCTGCCACGTGTCTCTGGTTTTGCTCCCCATTTTAAGGCATTGGAGATCATTTCCCTGAACAGCCAAAAATATTTTGCACCTGATGATAAGTTTTCCCCTCCCCAATCAACGTTTAACTCAAAGTGTGCTGTTCTTTTTAACAATGTCTTGAGCGACCCATTTTCCTCAGGCTTCCAAGGAGAAGCGCATGTTCAACAAGTGCTGCTTTCGTCCTTAAATGGGGGTCACCTGATTCACACCGGCTTTTTTCACTACATTGATCACTGATTGAATGCCACGCCCCTTTCAACTAATTGCCCAATTGCACAGCCTTAAGAGCGTGCGTCTCTGAGAATCTACTGCACCTACTGGTAACTCGTTTGCCATGTAGCAATAAAAATATACCAATAGCAGTACTTCATCTGGTACGTCACTTTGGACTGCTACTATTTTGAACACGACTGTGTTATTTCAGACACGCTAGCTCATACTCTTGCTGACTTTCAAGGCTTTTTAAAATCTGTAATGTGCAAGTAAATAATAACGAAAGCCACAACAAAGCCTAATCATTTGACGAGCGATGCTATTGCTGTTTTACTGTAGGGGTGAGTTAGTATGGTGACGATGGGCTCTTGGAATGAGTGGAGGTCAAACCCCAAAAGAGCGTGGGGCTTTAATTAGTAAAGGAAGCAGAGGAGCTACTTTTTTGCCAGCTGCAAGAATTTGGTTTGATTTTCTAAACTTTTCTAGACAGACTTTCTAAATACATATTTTTTTACCATTATCAGAGCCCTGTAGACATTAAATAACACCCTTATAGTCACCTTTGTTATTCTTTGTTAACATCACATTGCAACAATTACGCTGCAGGGACTCCTAGCTTTTGAGCTAACCAGTTAGCCGCACATGTATTTTTTCTAAACTTACCACTTCCGCACAGGATGTGAGGAACACTTTTTTTCACACTACCACTTTGGACATGTCCTGACTGACAACTTCATGCAGTGTTAAGCTAATGTCCATCCATCCATCCATTTTCTATGCCGCTTATCCTCGTCAGGGTCGCGGGGATGCTGGAGCCTATCCCAGCTGACTTTGGGCGGGAGGCGGGGTACACCCTGGACTGGTCGCCAGTCAATCGCAGGGCTGTTAAGGTAAAGTAATGTATGGATATCTCCATGTTTTGTGGCATTACTGCCATCTAGTGACCATATTGTTACATTTCATTTGGATTTCAATAAGCTTTGACTAATAAAACACCATCGTGTGCGATGAAGCAGTGATGATTTATTATTTAGAGATAATTTAATGGCGATATTGTGGAGGACGACTGTATATATTATTTTTCTGACACCATTTTCAGTAGAAAATTGCAATGCGTGAAAATGTCGTATATTTTGAACGTTATTTCAAACACCGATTTCTGTAGTGTTTTCCTTTAAACGAGCACAAAAATGTTATCGTATTAAAACACGTCTGAAAGCCGGATGCAGTCATCGGAGGAGCCACAGGTTCCCTCCGCATGCTGAAAATTCGGTAAACACCTTCAGGGGACTGACAAGCACGCGTGTGTCAAATCTGAGCTAGATTGGCTCAGTCGGACTTGGCAAGCAATTTCCCGTACGCCACTGAGGATTTGTCTAATAGTAGCATCTGTGTCTTCCACGGCACTTTCACCACGACCCATAGGGGGCGCCGCTGATGTCGTTTATGGTCAGGTGAAGAAATTAGCGCACTGCAAACACGTCTTGTAACAGCTTTACTCGGTAGAAAAACTGGTACAGCCTTTTCACAAAATCATCTGTCATGATATAATTGATTTAAAAACTCGGAGACCACCACACCAGGGTGTGCCCCGCCTCTCGCTCAAAGTCAACTGGGATAGGCTCCATCCTGGATATTATATCATTTAAAAGTAATATATCAAATCATGACTGATGATTTTTATAAGTGATAGTTTTTCAGTGTTATTATGGTGTTTATAACTGATTGGTCGGGAGAAATGACGACCTAGTAAAAAAGTAAGCTGTTGTTAATTCGAGGTTGTCAAAAGTCACATTTGTCACATTTGACTTACGGTTAGTTAGAACAGCATTCCCAGTGAAACATCCTGACGTCTGCTCTCTTTTTTTTTTTTTTAAACCATACTTACATCTAAACGCAATTTGTACAAAGCACACACCGCACTACTGCACGGTATTGTTGCATTTCAGCACCACTCATGCAGACAGCTCCTGTGCTACGCTAGATAGAAGATATCTCTATCGACTGGTGGCAGCTCCTTTAAAAATGTCTTTGTGACTTTCTTAATCCTTTAAAAAGCAATATAAAAACCTGCTTAACACGTGGATAGCCTGATAGTACCTCCACCAGGCATATCTGTGGTTCTTTGTCACCGGAAAACTGAAAGGTACATTTAAATGACAACAATAAACACACATGCTAACATTAGCATTCACTGACAGCACAAATTCAATTGGATTTAGAGGTCAACCATGCGTCGACCTAATACTAGTACAGTCGCTAGCTGATGTTTGGTGTGTGGGCTACAGAGGGCAGTGGTGTTCAGCGTGCCGGTTAGAGCAAGCGTTTGGAGTCAAGTTCAGAGAATAAGAAAGCTAGGAAGTGAAATCTGCTGGAAGAACTCGAGTTTGTTTACATGGACATGAACGGCCAACTGAATTACAGCCATCCTGACGTGGAATTATTCAGCCGCCATCACAATACTTTTAGGGTAGGACTAATCATTTGGCATGCTTCTACATCAGTTTGTGGTGAGGTTTGGACTGTATGACTTTTTTTTTTGTGACAAACTCTCTTCTACGCAATTGTAATTTACTGACGGTCCCTAGTAACAACCAGGGGAAACCTACCGCCGTAACTACGGAGCCAAATATCCAGCGTCCAATGTGAAACTAACTTCACCAGGATACTCCGCCGACATGTCTGTGTGGTGCTGATCTTCATCTGGGTGGCGGGAGTCCAGTGGCAACCACCTTCAAGGTTCATTTACCGCACCTACCATGTTGGAGTGCGGCCTAGAGGTACGACAACCGCATCGGCCCAATCTCCATTTTATCCGATCTTCAAAACACAGCGGATTGGCAGCTGATCCCAATCATGGGAATGCCTGGGACATCCTTACTAATAACACAATAGATCAGGACTTGGATAAAACGTAGCGGTTGAATGGAGGAGATCCTAGTTCTTCATTGTCTGTTAGTTCATTCTGACTGATGCTTTGCAGTGACTTGCATTGTTGTGGCCACCAACAACAAAGAAATCGTCACACGGAGATTTCTTTACCATGAAGAAACTGTTTTGTGGACTCCCACCAGCATCCGACCCAAGAAAAAAAAGGCTTGTGATATAATTATCCTTGAGAAGGTCCTGCACCACTTCAAATAGCTTGGCTCCGGGCAGGGATCTACCCCTCTCTCTCTCTTTCGTCCTCTTTTTTTTCCATCAATCTCTCAACGTCTGCCTCCATCACCGGCGCGTCCATCAAGCCTTACTGCTTTATCTCCTGGGTTAACTGCACACAAAAAAGAAGAGAGAAAAAAACACGCCTATGAAGGGATTTAATTTTATGGCTCACTTCAGAGGACTTCATTCGAGTCCAGGCGCTTGATTGAGAGCAGAATCTATAAATATTGAAGATCAGCCAGGTGAAATGGATGTCATACTGAAATAGGGTAAAGGAAAACCCATGTAGGTAGCATGATGTATGTCCAAACCTTCTTATCTTCACACCACATACAATACCTCTTGCCTCCAGAGGAGAAGCTTTTTAATGACAGACTACAGAGAAGAGCACGGAATAAACAAGGAGCTGCATCCGACTATTTGAGGAGCGAGGTAATTTATGGCATAACAGGAGACGACACTGTTTGGTGGTAGTGGTATTATTAGTCTAGTGCAATTATGTCATTTTCGTTGCCCTCAGCGGCAATTATAGCAGAAAAAACGTGTGTAATGAAATCAATGACTCAATCGACCGCAACCCAACTGTTCAGGTTGTCATAGAAGATGTTTCGCCTCTCATCTGAGCAGGCTTCATTAGTGCAGGCCCGAAGACTTGGTGGGACACACCAGTCAGACTAGATTGGACAGCACTAGTCTGAAAATCCAACTAGTAAACCTCTAAAGCAGGAGGCAGTTCCAGACAGGAAGGGTTGGCTTTTTGGTGCTGTCAAATGACGATCGTTAAGATACAGTGGAGTGGGGCAATGGTCGTCTGGGTGGTATCACCTTCGTGAGCATCTCATTCAGATGTAATGATGGTCTTGGACCCCACCAATGGTGGTCGTCTGGGTGGTATCACCTTCGTGAGCATCTCATTCAGATGGAATGATGGTCTTGGACCCCACAAATGGTGGTCGTCTGGGTGGTATCACCTTCGTTAGCGTCACATTCAGATGGAATGTTGGTTATGGACCCCACCAACGATGGTCGTTTGGGTGGTATCCTCTTTGGTAGCATCGCATTCAGATGTAATGATGGTCTTGGACCCCACCAATGGTGGTCGTCTGGGTGGGTATCACCTTTGGTTATTTGGTTATTGGTTATTTCTTTTAGGCTGAAGGCTAAAAAGAAACACTGGTCATACAGGGAACAAATTGCCTTAATTAGTCGGTCCAATACCCCAAATTCCCAGAGTACTCCTCACAGCCTTCCTGTAGGAGCACGGTTGAACGACTTCTCCAAGTCCATAAAACCCATATAAGCTTGTTGGGCAAACTCCCATGCACCCTCAAGGACAAGGCAGAGAGTACTGAGTTGGTCCACAGTTTCCACGATCCGGACAAAAACCGCACTGCTCCTCCTGAGTCAAGTGAGGTCTGCACTTTTGTGGATGTTGTGGGTTCTTTTGTGACCTCTTGGAGGAGCCGTTGCTGCAATCTTGGGGTAATTTTGGGATTGGGAAGGATCACCTTTGTTACGTGGTTTTGCCATTTGTGGATAATGACTCTCACTGTGGTTGGCTGGAGTCCCAAAGCTTTAGAAATGGCTTTCTAACATTTTCTTAACAACCTATAAATAATAGATCTGAATTAACCTCAGTCGGGTTATGTTTTAACAGAGGGGATCACTTTATTCACACAGGGTCAAGTAGATTTGAATGTTTTTCTCCCTTAATGATTAAAAAAATCATTTAAAAACTGCATGTTGTGTTCATTTGTGTTGTCATCGACTAATTTGCTCATTTTTTGGAGAGCTGAAAAATGAGTGTGCCAAAGGTGTGACAACAAAATAATAGAGGACACATGTTCATCTCTCCATGTTGCTTTCCTGTTGTGTGATGAAACGATGCTACTACGTCGCCAGTGACTTTCACCCCAAAAAAGTGTGACGGCACTTTCTAGTAATTGCCCCGTGGTCTTTTTGTTTGGAAGCCCAGCACAAAGCCGTGGCACGTAAACACGGCCGCCAAGAGTAGTAATCACAGGTTCTGCCGCTCCTGACATGGTAATGTTTGCTTTTAGTGTCACTTCCACCGCTCGCCGCGTTCACAGGCCGGGCTCGGCTTCTTCCTGACGCGAGGCCGTGAAACAGCATTCGGCATCGCCATTTAATGGGACCCGTCAACACCGGTTCTCGTGGCCATGTCCGCCATGTCATTCTTGGAGATGTCTTCTTTGTGTCATGCAGTGCAACTTTTGACTTTTAGACCGGAAAACATCTTGCAGTGCTTTATCGTTAGGTGATCCATCGTACTCACATCTTTGATGACAATGAGGTTTCAGTTGCTTTATTTTATTGTTGCAAGTTTGAGTGTCCGCGTTCATTTGGAAAAAGTGTAAAAAAAAAAAAAAAAAAGATCCTTTATTTGACTGGAGTGGACCCACGGCAAAAACACGAGTCACAGATCTTCTGTAGGACAGGAGCTGTTTTTAAGGAATTACGGTCAAATATCCTCTTCGTGATAGACAAAGATCCTTCATACGACAGGAGCGCTGTGTTGTTTTGAATGACCGACTGCAAAAACACGAGTCAAAGATCCTCTATATAACAGGACCTATTTGCTGCTTTTAAAGAATTACGGTCAAAGATCCTCTCTGTGATAGACAAAGATCCTTCATACGACAGGAGCGCTGTGTTGTTTTGAATGACCGACTGCAAAAACACGAGTCAAAGATCCTCTATACGATGACAGGAGGTCACTGTTGTTTTTAGGCAACCAGTGCAAAACCATCGGTAAAACACGAGTCAAAGATCTTCTATATAACAGGACCTATTTGCTGCTTTTAAAGAATTACGGTCAAAGATCCTCTCTGTGATAGACAAAGATCCTTCATACGACAGGAGCGCTGTGTTGTTTTGAATGACCGACTGCAAAAACACGAGTCAAAGATCCTCTATATAACAGGACCTATTTTCTGCTTTTAAAGAATTACGGTCAAAGATCCTCTCTGTGATAGACAAAGATCCTTCATACGACAGGAGCGCTGTGTTGTTTTGAATGACCGACTGCAAAAACACGAGTCAAAGATCCTCTATACGATGACAGGAGGTCACTGTTGTTTTTAGGCAACCAGTGCAAAACCATCGGTAAAACACGAGTCAAAGATCCTCTATATAACAGGACCTATTTGCTGCTTTTAAAGAATTACGGTCAAAGATCCTCTCTGTGATAGACAAAGATCCTTCATACGACAGGAGCGCTGTGTTGTTTTGAATGACCGACTGCAAAAACACGAGTCAAAGATCCTCTATACGATGACAGGAGGTCACTGTTGTTTTTAGGCAACCAGTGCAAAACCATCGGTAAAACACGAGTCAAAGATCCTCTATACAACAGGACCTTTTTGCTGCTTTTAAAGAATTACGGTCAAAGATCCTCTCTGTGATAGACAAAGATCCTTCATACGACAGGAGCGCTGTGTTGTTTTGAATGACCGACTGCAAAAACACGAGTCAAAGATCCTCTATACGATGACAGGAGGTCACTGTTGTTTTTAGGCAACCAGTGCAAAACCATTGGTAAAACACAAGTCAAAGATCCTCTACATAACAGGACCTATTTGCTGCTTTTAAAGAATTACGGTCAAAGATCCTCTCTGTGATAGACAGCTGGTTTGCGTAAAACGCCTCGTGCAGTCCGGCTCACCGTTTTCAGCCCTCTGCTACTTTTTCCAGCTGGAGTAGTTTGGATTGTGGCCCTGGCGACGTCCAAGGTACGCCTGGTGGACTCGACCTTCAAGCCGCCTCGTTTTAATCTGGCACGGGTCCTCCCGGAAGCACAAACCGTCACAGAACCTCCTCCAGCAACACTCCCTGCGACCGCAAAATGGGCCCTCGTTATTTCTGTTGCTCCTAAAAGAAGCCAAAGAAGAAGCAAAAAGAAGAAGCTCGGACCGCAACGGTGGGCCCACCGCTTCCTCTCCGTCTTATTCCTCGAATGCGGCCGGATGCCGGCGTCCGAGGCTCCCAATCCTACTAATCCCTAATCCAAGGTCTGGGGCAGATTAAAGAGGAACCCTCGAGAGCGCATCCCTTCAGACAGCGGTGGGAAAAGATTGCTAGAGAGGGCGGGGCCACGCTGATGTCACGAGGAAGTGATGTCACTTCCTGTCGATGACAAGTTGGGGTACATGACAGTTATTGCTGATTTATGGTTGATGTGCAGAAGAACCCTTGAGATACGAAGTCAATTCGTTCCTGGGGAGCTTCGGTTTGTTGGAATTTTGGTATTGTGAGACAAAATGATCCACCCGTCCATTTTCTATACCGCTTATGCTGGAGCCTATCCCAGCTGGCTTTGGGCGGGAGGCGGGGTACACCCTGGACCGGTCGCCAGCCAATCGCAGGGCACGTAAAGACAAACATTCCCACTTTAATGGACAATTTAGAGCGGCCAATGAAGCTAACGTGCATGTTTTTGGAATGTGGGAGGAAAGCGGAGTACCCGGAGAAAACCCACAAACTCCAACACGCTCTCCGTATTTCTACGGGTTTCCTTTTCCTTTTGGCACTCCTGGGCCTCTTCTCTCCAAAGTAAAGCAAACAAGTGAGGGAGCTTCTCCGACGCCATTAAAAAGTGCATTTTGCACAACAGCCGGCGCCATGCATGGAAGCAGAAGGTGTCTCCAAGCCAAGCGAAGTCCATTTCATGAGTGGAAACCACAACACTAAAAGCGGGGCGGCCGTCTGCCTCGAAAAGGCATTCGTGGAGGTAAGCACGTCCTTTTGGGCTTTTCTTCACCACGCCACGCCAGACAGACTTCCCTCCCTCTCTCTCTCTCTCTCTCTCTCCTCCACACACGCACGCACCATCAGGAAGACCTCCTCTTTCCCCTTCCCGCGTGCACGGCGGGGCTTAGCGCGAGTACCCGCGCGCAGAGCGAGGCTGCGTGCGCATCCGTGCAGACACCCTCTCCTGGGCTCGGGTTCGGGGGATATGCTTCCTGTGGGGCTGCGGAGCGGCCGTGACTTACGGGGAGCGTCGTCCGTGCCGCCGGGAACGATGGAAGTTGTGCGGCGTTGAGGCTCCTGGGGGGAGTGAGTGCGTGCGTGCGTGTGCGCGCGCGGACGGCTGCAATAAAGGGGGATTATATCGCAGGGAGCCGCGCGTCTCCGTCGCAGGCTTGCAGATTCCTCCTCCTCCTCCTCCTCCTCCTCCTCCTCCTCTCGCTCGGATGCTGCGCGCCGTCTGCGGCTTTCGCGCCTCTCCTCCCGGACACGATATGATTTAACGCCGGGGAGGGAGCGCGCATCCCCCCCCCTCCTCCGCCCCTCTTCTCGGCCGACAGTGAAGAAATTAGATGGACTAAAAAGAAGATTTCCTCTTTTTCTTGGATCTGCTTGGGTTTTTCGCCCCCCCCCCAACAGGACGGAGACGAAACCCAGCATCTATTCGGACACCATGAGAGTTGTTTGGGCTGTGTTGCTCATGGCTGGCATTTGGAGCCAGGAGTGGAAGTGTGCGCTCTCGGACTCCATCATCCACATCGGTAAGTTGTTGTGTTTTTTTTAAAAATGCTGGCCTTTTCTGCAACATTCTGCACATAGCTACTTTCCCTGGAACTTAATATGCAGGAGTTCTCCCCGGTGCGCGGACCGGTCAATACCAGCCCTGCAGGGCGCGACGCATCCTAAAGAACAGTGGGGAATGGTGCGCCAGACATCATTAGGGTTATGGTAATGAATGTAGGATGTGGGGGGCAAATAAAAGGGGGACTGGTGGCGGCGGTGGCGCCCATCGCTTTCCTCCGCAGTGCCAGCAGAGAGAAGGGAATAAATCTCCGCCGCCGCCCGCCGCCACTCGCAAACTGTGGCACTGTTGACTGTGATGGGCGCAGTTTTGGCGGTAACAAGTGGCGGCAGAGATCCCGATGGCAACTTGAACGGCCAATGACGGCATCCATGCATCAACTGGCTTGTGGAATAGGAAGCCAATTTAGGGGACCGCAGTCCTCCAGGTTCACCGTGAGGTCCTGTCCCCCGGCTGCTCATCTTTGCATCGATCGGCCCAGACAAACCCGACCCACAGCAGAGCACCGATTGCGACTCGCCACCCGTCGTCGTGCACGACCGACTGGCTGGCGTGTGGAAGAGTTAAACCTCCCGTCGGCGGGGATGAAAGCGGGCCAAGGTCGTCTGAATACGTAAATAATATGGATGGGGTACGGGGGCTGGTGGAGCCCTGCGGCGCTCCTCTGTGGGGGGCAACTGGTGGCGCTGCAAGCCCTTAGGTGGGCTACACACCAGGAAAAATGTGGGCTCCCAGGAGCACACACTCAGTCCATCCCCCTCCTGATTCCCAACAGGAGAATCAGCATGGAATAGAGACGGGTGCCAGCCGCTCCGATTTTCTGTCCGCACTGCCACCTGTTGCTGGGCAGAATTTGTAGGACATAATCATTTGTGCCCCAAAGTCCAATAAAAAATGGCATGTAGTTGTCATGCTCAGCGTGCGCCAGGTTTGTGGCACAACAGGATGCAAGGAAAGGACAGGGAAAGCCGGCAGAAGACACACAAACTATCAGCGTTACTGCAAAAGGTGAACGTGTCTTTGTGGATACAAAGATTTTGCTAAAAAACCGAATCAGGAAATACTAAAATGACCCAAGTACAAGACGACCCTGAATATTAGACAACCACTTTCTATTTTCAAATCATCTTTTGAAAATCAATCCTTTGGTGCCACCGACTGATTTGCATGTCTACATTTTTGGGTCTTATTATCGGGTTAGTACGGTACGTGCAAAAACAAAGACCGCCTCTTTGGATCTCAGTGTCATCTTGTAACAAAGTGGTGGTTGACAACTGAAATAGAGTTTTGCGTTGTTTGGGTTATTGTAGTGATGCACTTGAAAAAAAGGGACAGTCGAGATCAAGGTCAACCTTTTAGTGGCCCGATCAAAAATAAACACAATTTTGAATCAGATAAGTCAATTCTGGGCGAGCAGCGTGAGAAAAATAAAGAAATAATATTTCATGCAATTTACAGTAAATGTTAAAGGTAACTAAAAAAAAAAAGTCACGCTTGTTGTAACCCAGCCATGAGATTTTCCTGTGGGGGGCTCACCCTGCCACACTTTTCCACCAGGCTGGTTGATTACAAAGAATGCATGTTTACATCAGGAGTCCCAGCCATGAGATTTTCCTGTGGGGGGGCTCACCCTGCCACACTTTTCCACCAGGCTGGTTGATTGCAAAGAATGCATGTTTACATCAGGAGTCCCAGCAAATGAGATTTTCCTGTGGGGGGCTCACCCTGCCACACTTTTCCACCAGGCTGGTTGATTACAAAGAATGCATGTTTACATCAGGAGTCCCAGCCATGAGATTTTCCTGTGGGGGGCTCACCCTGCCACACTTTTCCACCAGGCTGGTTGATTGCAAAGAATGCATGTTTACATCAGGAGTCCCAGCAAATTAGATTTTCCTGTGGGGGGCTCACCCTGCCACACTTTTCCACCAGGCTGGTTGATTACAAAGAATGCATGTTTACATCAGGAGTCCCAGCCATGAGATTTTCCTGTGGGGGGCTCACCCTGCCACACGTTTCCACACTTTTTTTACATCAGGAGTCCCAGCAAATGAGCATATCACTCCACGTCTTTGTCCTCGGTCTGCTTGTTGCACAGCAGGTAACTTAGATGACCCTGTGCGCGTTTTATTGCGTGTGTTGCATTTTCTCCCACTTCAGCTCCAAATCAATTGAAGCAGTGCATTATGGGACTCGCCGTTCCCCCCCTGATTGCCTAAATGAGTGGTATCAAGTGCGTCTGTATGGGTGTGTGGACGGAGGCGACCCGGTTTCACTCCTTTTTTGGCCGTGTTTCACTTCCTCCCTTGTAATCAATAGTTCATTTCCCAGCTTTAAATCACAACAAAAGGTTACCACGCCCCGCCCTTTAAAGGGAAAACGTAACGCTGTCTCTCCCGCTGCCTTGCCAACCCTTCTGGTCTTGCTTGCTCAGCACGCCGCCTAAAAGCCCATCATGCACCACTGGCATGGGGGCAGGCGCGCTCGGAGTTAGCGGGAAGAGTTTCAAGGAAGTGGACGTGACATTGAGGAGCTTGTGAGGATTTCGCCTGGACCTCTCTCTGCGTGCGTGTGCATGTGTGTGTGTGTGTGTGTGTGTGTGTGGTTTGCATGAGAAAAAAAGTAGCCAGCAGGCACATCACATTGACATGTCAGAAGTAATCCCTCTTTAATCTCTTTGTTGCTGCTAAAGATGGAATGAGGGAAAGGGAAGCCTCAGATATCAACGTGGACGGAGGACACAAAGAATGGGTTTTTGCTGTTATTTTTGTGACTCGTGCACGGGGCAACGCTTTAAAACGCTTGTAGAGCTAAATACAGACCATGAAACGAGATCAGAGGTCAGTGGACTGAATATTTTTGCAGCAGATTCCAAAAATCAGCAGAAGTCGTACTGAGGATCTTTGATTAGCTTTTTTGCAGACGATCCCTTTTGGTGCCTTTTGGATTACTAGTGGTGGAAATTCCGACTCTTTTAGAGAACCGGCTCTTTTGGCTCCGTTCACTGGAAAGAGTCGGCTCTTTTGGCTCCCTAGTGGCTCCTCGGATGTTTTTGTTGTCTTAAATTGATTTATTACCAAATGATGTGTATTGTGTAAAAATAATTACTGATGTTGAAAAAAAAAATCATGGTATAAAATATACGCACAGTGGATGAGTGGGTAGCGTGTTGGCCTCACAGTCAGGAGGATCAGGGTTCGAATCTCTGTGCGGAGTTTGTTTCCAGATGGGGCTCTTTTGATGGCCCCTCAAGTTTCTAAACACCATAAGCTTTATTTATTATAAATATTTTTTTAAATATATGTAACATATCTTGCTTTGTAACAGGGGGTGTTCAAGCGGTCTGAGTGATTTATTGTTCCGCGGCACATTCTAAAAATAAAATTGAACACAAAAGGAGCAGTAATTTTACAAAACATAAAGTCAAAATATTAGTAGAAAAAAATGCTGTCATTTTTGGAAAATTAGGTTGTGGAAAAGGTTATAATATTAGGAGAATAAAGTCAAAATATTACAGCAATAAAGTCATAATTACGAGAAAAGTTGAAAACATTTGGAAAATGACAAAAAAATCCCAGCAAAAATGGGAAAAAAATGCTGTAATTTATGAGTAGAAAATATTACAAGAAAAAAGTCCCAATTTTACAAGAACAAAATTGGAATATGATGAGTAAAAACAATGTCATTTTAGTAACAGTTCATTTTTATTTTTTAAATATTAGGAAGCAAACAAAACAATACAAAGTTGTAATGTTTGGAATATTAGGTTGGGGGAAAAATCATATGGGAATAATGATAAATATTGTGGGAATAAAGTCGTGATATCACAATTAAATGTACAATCTTTGTTTTATGTCTAATGTTGTTTTTGCTGACAACAACTGGCTGAGGATACACGACCCCTCCGTTCATCGGGCCCCCGACGCTACGAAGTCTTCCTGTACCCTTCAGTTCTAGTCATTTTTCCATCGGACCGCATCGCCCCCCCCCCGCCCCCAAGCCTCGTGTCAGTCGTACGGGTCAGTTACCCAATGTCAGTTTGAAATGGGCCCGTGTCTTCCTGAGCAATGCGACCCGGCAGCACTGCAGGGTCGTGCTCCCAACTCCCTTGAGATCGTGAAGCAGCTCCTCCCCTTGTAAATCTGGGCCGGTCCCTCGCCTTTCTCGCAATCTTCACCCCATCCTGCATGGATTTTTAGCTCCTGTTGCAGATTTTCATCATGCGTTCAAGTCTACAACTTTATCCAAAAAGCAAGGGGGGTATAGCCTTTGGCGGCTCTTTGGTCTTGCCCATGCTGGAGGAGGGGTTTGAATGCGAGGGAGTGTGTCTTTCATCCATCTAGCGAGCTGGGCTCAGGACTCCTTTCTTAAAGGGACATGACTCATGTGGGTGCTTCATGGAGCCGGTCTGTGGGGGTCAGAATGCTCGCTGGTTGGTGGGCGGTGGTGTACACATACATGATCAATGGAATACCGATGCTCGGTTTTCCCCCCCGAGCAGGCGCCTAAAAAAAGTCATGCGAGCAGCTGGGGTGCTGGTCGGCCGTCTCCCCCTTTCTTGGTGATCAGCATGCAGGAGGAGGCGGAGGAAGGGGTGGGATGGACTCGCCTGGTGTCCCTGTGGGCCGTGCGCTGCATGGCAATGCCCACCCGCCCCCGCGCCCATCACACTGTTCCTTTTGCTTTATAAGGGCGGCTGCTATTGACACACCGCAGACAGACAGAGAGCGCCGCTTGTGTTGCTTCTTGATTACACCGGAGTGTGCGCGGATTTATGCAGACATGAAATCCTCACCACGCAGTCAACAACATCCCTTCCCTCTCCCCCGGTGCTGGTCGTGCATTGGGTAACGGCGTGCCAGCTACTTGCACAGCAAGAACATTTAAATGCAGGGAGTGTTGCAGCGTTCATCCCAGCCTGTACTTCTAGCTGAACATCCCATCACGGTTTATCCGCAAATGCCAAGTGCACGGAATATTCAAATGAGGTGGCCGGAGTGTGGGGGGGGGGGCTGTTTATGAGACCTAGTGCCGTCTTCCTGCTACTGAATTCCCATCCATGGAGAGCGATAGTTCCGTTTCTATACACTTCATCCTGATCCGGGTGATAAGGAAGCCGGAACATGTCCCCAGTGAGACGCCTGGACCTGTCCATCACATGGAAAAGAAACCCCGACCTGGCAAAGTAGGCACATCAAAGTCGTACATTCCACACGTGCCTTTTTGGCAGAGCCGACGTGGCGAGATGTGTGACGACATCGGCAAAAATGGATTTTACGACAGATCTACACGTGCGGCAATTTTTCTCTGCGCGGCCTTCAGTGGAAAAGCAGACTTTTTGGGGTTACAAAAATTGCCGGAGGGGCCTTCTATATGTTGGCGGCATCGCCACGGAACAACATGCTTGCTCACGGTGCAACCAAATCCACACGCGCAGCAAGTTAACGCCTCACATAAATCCTCCGGTTGATAAACGGCGACTGAGCGCTACACAGAACACGGCACTTAGAACTGTTATTCCCAAGTGCCCGCAAGGCATGCTGGGTAGTCCAGCTGCAACAATGATATGAACTGTGAGCAAGGAAACATTGGATGTGTAACGTCTCCTTGTTTACCCCTCCGATGGCCTCCTCAACGTATTTTGCAAAAAGCTACCCAGCATGCCTTGCGGTTGTTTTTTTCTCTGGCACGGGCATCGTTCATAAACATAACATACGTGTGTTTGCATAGAGTAAATATGACTTAGGCTTGTCTCTATTTGCTAGGGATGCTTTTTTGTCATATGACCAGATTACGCCTAAAACTGCGTAGAGATGTGCCAAGTCTGTGCTGTACGGTGGAACAGCAGCTTTAGATATTAACCATGTACTACACCCACGAATGACCAATAACGAATGATGAATGTACGAGGACGCTGGACTTGCAGTGAGGCCAACGGTGTCCAAAGTGCGGCCCGGGGGCCATTTGTGGCGCACGGCTTGTTTTTTTTTTATTGGCCTGCAAAAATATCAAAGTGTCACCCTGGATTTTTTTATTTCTTGGTATACGAGGTCCGAGAAGTGCAACACGGATTAACAAAAAGTCACCTAAATTACAATTACAGCACCCAGGAGGTGTAATGTACCAAATCCCAGAGTTAAAGGAAGTGATAACGTTTGGACCAATCAGCTCTGAGGATTTGGTACACTCCTTTCCCTGTGTATGTTTGCAGCCAAAACAAAAAGCCAACCAAATTACAATCACACCCCCAGAAATGGATTGTACCATTATTATACCCTCATTCAAATATGTGATGGACTCCTGCAGGACATCTCTGCCTTCCAACTGGCGTTTGCATGCATGCAATGTAGGAGAGAGCTACTTTATTTACAGCGGTGGCTGCTGGTCATTCAGGGAGGGGACGCTGGTTTTTCCCCCCAGCCTAATCAAAAATGCCCTTCTTCCTTCACATGTAAATTCTACCCTCCATTCCTAATCGTAAATAAGAGAAACAAAGTCGCTAAGGTCACCGCTAAGGTCATTCTCAACCAAAAGGGGATTCCGCCTTAGACAGATCATCCAATCATCATGCGGATGCTGAGCGTCACGGCCCCATAGACCCCCAGAGACGCCGAGGCTCCGACGGGCGAGACGAAGCCCAGCATTTTTCCAGTGACCGTCCAGTTTTGCGCAGCGGAGCGAGCGGACAACAAGTATGGCGTTATTATGATTGAGAAGCACTGCGCCTTAGAAAATAGCACAGCATCTCATACTGTAGTAATTTGGTTTGCTTTTTGTTTTGTGTTTTGCACTAAACCGTAAAACGGCCCGGTGCACCTTTGCCTTTCGCTCTCCAGTCCAAATGTGAACATGCTTTTGTCTGCAACTTCCCATCTGTCAGCGCCAATGTTGTAAACGTGCTTCTGCGGCGGACGCCCAGCCCTGCGCGTTAAATAAATGCGTCCCATTCTTTGAGTTATGCACGTGTGAGTGCTGACAGATGCGCCGGTCCGTGCTGTCTTCGACTGGCAAGATTTAGCACCTCATACCGCTCAATGCCCCGTTCTTTTGTATCTTTTTCCCGTGCTCGTCCGATTCTCGGGGGTGAAAAATGTGTCCGCTTCGCGTATCGTCAGGCGGTTTACTCGGAAGCGCTGCCAAGCGACAGCACTGTCAGTACCCGGTCACCGAGGCGCGTCTCTTAAGCGGGGGAAGAGAGACACACGGGGTGTTTTTGTGAGGATGAGGCGCTCTGACGCGGAGCGCACTCGTAGTCGTCGCCTTCCCGGCCGAGGCGCTCCGTCTCGAGGCGGACGAGCCCGGATGGCCGAGGAAGGACCACATGGGCTCGGGGCACATGGGAGGCGGTCCAGAGTGCCTTGGTGCTTTTTACAGTATGGGGACTGACTCAAGGCACGCAAGTGAAGCTGCAAAAAGTCCCATTCAGGCAGCGGTAGATGCTCAAAACAGCAGATCAAATTCTCACAGTGATGGAACCGCTATCATCAATCATAGTAAACATGACTTTTGTTCCTTCACGTTCCGTTCTGTTTTGCTTTTGAAAAAAACAAAAATAAAAAATCTGGAATGCTGCAAAATGCCATTCAAAACATTGTAATTTCACAAAATACATACGCGCTGGTCAAGTTTGCAACGGTCATTAGGCATCTGTTGCTAGGCAGATTTCACAGGGCTCAATCGTACCAAACCATTACAGGAAGTAAACTGGTGGTGATTGCTCTAAAACTGCAAGGGAAGCTCAGTTTCCTCTAAACGCTCCAAAAAAGTGCTGGTGAAAAGTGCTCTTAGTACTACTGCTAGTGCTAGTACTACATTTTATTACCTAAATACAGTACTACCCAGAAAATCTGAATATGGTTATTGACAAAATATATAATAGAATATAATGCAAATCATATATTTTAGTTTTTTTTGTGGGGTGGGGGGATTTTGCTGTTTAGGTCTTGCAATTTAAATGTTTTTTTGATTTTTCTGAGTTTGTGGTTTTTAGCAAAGGAACAACGAGCTGCTTGAGATTTGTCAATTGGCTCCATAAAATTAGTTGGTGTCATCTTTTGTGTTCAATTGCCAAAATAAAACAACTTTTACTTGATATTCAAGTTTTCCGGGTAGTACTGTATGTGCTAGAATACCTGCATTTTGTTGTTCACAATCAGCTACAGGTTGACCCGCCCATCTGGGGCTCAGCATCTCTGGGGGTCTATGGGGCAGTGGGCTGGCCCGGACGCTCGGCTTCTGCTTGATGATCAGATGATACGTCCGAGGCGGAATCCCCCTTTGATTGACAGTGAAATGAGCGAATCAGCGATCTTGAAGTCGAAACCCCCCCCCCCCGGAGCAGCAGAAGTTTGATTGGGAGACTTTACCGATCCCCGGCGACTTTGTCTCCGGTGAAAACGCCTAGCGTTGTGTTAGCCGACTCTTCCCTGTCCCTCTGTTGCAGCTGCATTAGCAGGATGGGATCTGCAACCGTTCTTGGGCTACGCTTGACCCGTGTGCAGGGCTCGCAAACACAAAAATGAGCAGCTCCTGATTATACGCCGCCGTGATTGCATGCCGGGCCGGGCCGGGCCGGGCCGGAGGCGTCCGTCGTCCCGGGCTTCATTATTCCGTCGGCATTAATCCCACTTTGGTAATTGTTATTCCGAGATGAGCGCCGTTTGCAGCAGTTGCCTTTGCAGCCCTTCGTGTGCGTTACGTGGGTGTCACGTACGGCCATGCATGCTAAATGCATGCATGGCCGTACGTGGGTTTCACCAACGGCCATGCATGCATTCAGCATGCTTAGAAGGCTCTCCTGCATGCGTGCCGTAGGTGCACCACAGGTCGGGCCGGCCCGCGTGGGCGTGCACGACCTCATGCGTACGTGAACGCCTCCCAGTAATGGCCACCGCGGCCTCAATGGCGTCTCGTGCGTGCACATGTTTGGACAGGACGGAACGGGAGTGCCAGGGAAATGTTCTAGCATTTCTGACGCACATATCTTGTCCCGCTTCATATTCATCCCATCTTTTGTTTTAATTAAACACAAAGCGACAATGATCCCCCTCCAATCAGATGGCAGTTAATCCCTTAAAACAATAAAGCCGCTAACGTGGTTAGGAAGTGGACGCTTATATAGTCTAACAATCGTCAATTATAGATAATTATACGCTCCCATACGGCAAACCATCATATTTATTTAACGCAGGGCTCTGCGTCGCGCGGCACCTGAGCTGTTTGCAGGCGTCAGCTTGTTTTTGTTATTATTATGTCATACATTCCTTTTTTGTTTTTATTTTCCTCTGTTTTAACGCAAATGTACACTATAAAAACCTTAAAAGTTAACATTTGATGGTTCATATTTAATTTCATAACAGTTTTATAGACATATCATATGCATTATATGGAAAAATGTCATATCTGATATGAACCTAGCCAATTACAAAATGACTAACATTACTAAATTGTTACCTTTACATTTTTTATTAATTGATTGATTTGAAATGTATTTGATTTTTACTTAAAGTTTATTTATTCATATTGTGTTTACTTTCTTTAGTTTTTACCCAAAATGTTTTTTATTTACAAATTTTTTTACATTGTTATTATTTAGATTTTTATTTTATTTGTTAATATTGTATTTGATTTGTATTGTTTTATATTTTATATATTTCTAACATTTTTATTGTATTCATTTTAATATTGTATTTTTGTTATTTTAAAATTTTACCTTTAAATGTTTTTTTAAAATTTTGATTGTATTTTATGACGTTGTCATTAAGTAGATATTTGTTATTTTTGTAATATTTTTTGTATTGTCTTATATTTTTTTATTGTTTTATTGTATTATTATTTTAAAATATTGTATTTATTTTGTTTAAGAATTTACCTCATTTTTGCATTGCATTTTATGGCATTATTATCATGTAGATTTTAATAACATTATATGACACCGAAAATCACATTCTCCTAACGTAACAAATATTTCAATTTAACAATGAAATATTTAAAAATGCATGAGACTCTGATGTAATTATTTCTTTTATTTGCATTTGAGTATAAGCATATTTAATGTCATTAATTGTGTTTGTATTATTTAAATAGTATAGGCATTATTAACACACACGTAGAATAGCTTCTTTGCAAAGCTTCCACATGAATGCATACACCCACTCAGGTATTAGCATTTAAGGAGCTTGTATTTACTCTCTACTGTATACAGTATGTGCATGCAGCATATTGAGATCACACCGCTGGCTTGATTGTGACCGATCATTCAACCCCCTCAGTGTTGGGAGAGCAGAGCAACTTGGTGGTGCTGTTGCTCAGCGTTGCTCTCGCCGGGGACGAGGCCAATAGATGTGAGCAGAAGCCTTCATTTCCATATTACACAACACAATTATCTCCTGACTGATACACGCTGTGACATTGCTGTTTCCGCGCACGGAGGAGGGAGAAGCTGCAGCGAGCTCGCGCGTCCGCACAACTGTGCAGCAGCATTGCGTCGCGGCATGAACCTCTGCAGCAGGGGTAGGGAAGCCACGGCTCGGGGGCCAGATGTGGCTCTTTTGAGGACCACATGTGGCTCTCAGAAGTGTCTAAACACCGTAACATTTATTTATTTTAGTTTCCTTTTTTCCTATAATATATGTAACATATGCTTTACAACAGGCTGGCACAATCTAAAAATACAAATTAACAAAAAACTTTACCAAATTTTTTTACAAAAAATTAAGTCAAAATATTAGGAGAAAAAAGGTTGTAATCAAAGTCAAAATCATTTTTGGAAAATTAGGTTGCGGAAGAGGTTATAATATTAGGAGAAAAAAGTCAAAATATTACAGGAATAAAGTCGTTATTATAAGAAAAATTAAAAAATGTGAAAACAGCAGAAAAAATACTGGAATTTTATGAGTAGAAAGTTAAAATATTAAGAGAAAAAAGTCACAATTTTATGAGAATAAACTTGCAATGTCACACAGTCATTTACGTAACAGAGGGCATTTGTATTTTTTAAATGTCACAAATTAAGAAACAAAGAAAACAATGTAAAGTTGTGATTTTTGGAAATTTTGATCGTGGAAAAGGTTATAATATTAGAAGAATAAAGCCAAAATATAACAAGAATAAATAATCATAATTACGAGAAAAGTTGAAAAAAGGGGAAAAAAAATCTGCAAAAATTGACAAAAAAGCTGTAATTTTATGAGTAGAAATTTTAAGTATTAAGAGAAAAAAGTCACAATTTTATGAGAATAAACTTGCAATGTTATGAGTAAAAACAATGTCATTTAAGTAACAGAGGATATTTGTATTTTTTAAATGTCACAAATTAAGAAACAAAGAAAACAATGTAAAGTTGTGATTTTTGGAAATTTTGATCGTGGAAAAGGTTATAATATTAGAAGAATAAAGCCAAAATATAACAAGAATAAATAATCATAATTACGAGAAAAGTTGAAAAAAGGGGAGAAAAAAATCTGCAAAAATTGAAAAAAAAGCTGTAATTTTACGAGTAGAAATTTTAAGTATTAAGAGAAAAAAGTCAAAATTTTATGAGAATAAACGTGTAATATTTTGGGTAAAAACAATGTCATTTTAGTAACAGAGTTCAATTGATTTTTTTAAATGTTGCAAAATTAAGAAACAAAGAAAACTATCTAAAGTTGTGATTTTTGGAAAATTTGATTGCGGAAAAGGTTATAATATTAGGAGAATAAAGTCAAAATATTACAGGAATAAAGTCATAATCATGACAAAAATTGAAAAAAATTGGGGAAAAAAAATCAGCAGAAATTTAAAAAAATGCTGTAATTTTATGAGTCAAAATATTAAGAGAAAAAAACCCCAATTTGACGAGAATAACCTTGTAATGTTATGTGCAAAAACAATCTCACTTTAATAAAGGAGTTAGTTCTTATTTGTCAAATCGCAGGGCAATTGACTGGCGACCAGTCCAGGGTGTATCCCGCCTCCCGCCCAAAGTCAGCTGGGATAGGCTCCAGCATACCCGCAACCCTAATGAGGATAAGCGGCATAGAAAATGAATGAATAAATGAATGAACAATAAAGTAAAAATATTACAGGAATAAAGTCATAATTATGAGAAAAGTTGAAAAAAATAGGAACATTTTTAAAAAATCAGCAGAAATGGAAAAAAATGTAATTTTATGAGTAGAAAGGTAAAATATTAAGAGCAAAAGTAACAATTTTATGAGAATAAATGTGTAAAAATTTTGGGTGAAAACAATGTCCTGCTAAAGATGGAATGAGAGTTCATTTTTATTTATTAAATGTCGCAATATAAAGAAACAAAAAAAACCCAATATAAAGTTGTAATATTTGGATAATTAGATTGTGGAAAAGGTTATAATATTAGGACAATAGCCATAAGTATGACAAAAATTGGAAAATAAAAAAAACCCTGCAGAAATTGAAAGTGATTCCTCCGTGAATCACCACCTTATTGTGGTGGAGGGGGTTTGAGTGCCCGAGTGATCCTAGGAGCTATGCTGTCGGGGGCTTTATGCCCCTGGTAGGGTCTCCCAAGGCAAACAGGTTCTAGGTGACGGGCCAGACTAAGAGTGATTCAGAAGACCGTAATGAAGAATAACAACATTAGTGACCGCACCCCGCCCGGACGTGGGACCTTACCCTGGGGCCAGGCCTTCACCTTTGGGGCCTGGCCGGGCCTAGCCCCAATCAGGAACACGGGAACTCCCCCCCGCAGACCCACCACCTGCAGGGGCAAGCATAAGGGTTCGGTGCATTGTGATTTGGGCAGTGGTTGAGGGCGGGTGTCCGGGCGACCTGGTCTTCGGCGGTTTCCGGAAGGACCCCGAGCTTGTGGAAGAGGGTAGATATAGTCACCTCAACCCACAGTTTGGGCTCTGGAACGAAATTCCTTGAGAAGACCTGGACCTTCTTCTACTCTTGAGTTGCTGCAGGGGAGAGGCGGCGAGCTGGGGTGGGCTTATTATTCGCCCCCCCGCTTGGTGCCTCTGTGCTGGAGTCATCCCCGGTGAACGAGAGGGTTATTTCCCTACGCCTCCGGGCTGGGGGAAGGGTCCTGACTGTGGTTTGTGCGTACCGCCGAACTGTACCCAGCCTTCTTGGAGTCTATCAGAGGGGTCCTGGAGAGCACCCCAGCTAGTGACTCCATAGTTCTACTGGGAGACTTTAACGCCCATGTGGGCAATGACAGTGTGACTTGGAGGGGCGTGGTTGGGAGGAACGGCCTCCCTGACCTGAACCCGTGCGGTGTGTTGTTGCTGGACTTCTGTGCGAATCACAGTTTCTCCATAACAAACATAAGGATGTCCATAAGTGCACTTGGCACCAGGACACCCCAGGTCACAGGTCTATGATCGACTTGGTGGTCGTATCATCAGACCTGCGTCCGCATGTTCTGGACACGCGGGTGAAGAGAGGGGCTGAGCTGTCAACTGACCACCACCTGGTGATGAGTTGGATTAGATGGCGGGGAAGGATGCCGGACAGACCTGGCAGACCCAAACGCGGAGTGAGGGTGTGCTGGGAACGCCTCCCGTTTGTCGAGTCTTCTACTCTCACCTCCGGCAGAGTTTCGCCTGCATCTCGAGGGAGGACCAGATATTGAGTCCGAATGGGCCGTATTCCGTGCCTCCATTGCTGAGGCAGCCAGCCGTAGTTGCGGCCGCAAGGTGGTCGGTGGCAGTCGTGGCGGCAAGACCCGAACCCCATGGTGGACACCGGGGGTTAGGGCTGCTGTCAACCTGAAGAAGGAGTCCTATCAAGCATGGATGGCCCCGGGGAAGACCTAGGACACGATGGAGGGACTATGTCTCACAGCTGGCCTGGGAACGTCTCGGTGTCCTCCCGGTGGAGCTGGAAGAGGTCGCCGGGGACCGGGAAGTCTGGACTTCCCTACTGAAGCTGCTGCCCCCGCGACCCGGACCCGGATAAGTGGAAGAAAATGGAATGGAAATTTTAAAATATGCTGTAATTTTATGATTAGAGAGTAAAAATATTAGGAGAAAAGAGTTACAATTTTATGAGAATAAACTTGTAATGTTATGTGTAAAAACAATGTTATTTTAATAAAGGAGTTCATTTTTATTTGTCAAATTTTGCAATATTAAGACATAAAGAAAACTATATAAAGTTGTCGTTTTTGGAAAATTAGGATGGGGAAAAGCTTAATAAGCTTAATAAGCAAGTCATAATTATGACAAAAATTAAAAAAATTGGAAAATAAAAAAAAAACAATAAAAAGTCAATAAAGTCAAAATATTACAGGAATAAAGTCATAATTACGAGAAAATTTGAAAAATATTGGGAACAAAAATCTGCAGAAATTGAAAAAAATGCTGTAATTTAATGAGTAGAAAGTCACAATTTTACAAGAATAATAATGTCATATTAAGAAACAAAAAAAACAATATAAAGTTGTAATTTTTGCAATATTAGGTTGGGGAAAAAATAATATGGGAATACAGTAAAAATATTGTGCGAATAAAGTCATGGTATTATATTGTTTTATAATGTTGAGTTGTTTTCACGTTTTAAAAAACAGGATATGGCTTTCAGGAAAATACATATAAATATGTCGGTCATGTCCCGAAAGGTTCCCGACCCCTGCCCTTTGTCTTCTCCCTGCCGTCACTCCAAATCTCCCCCCCCCTCGCCACTTTTTGCGGCGAAGTGTGAGGGGGGGTTAAACATTCGGCTAATCAGCGTGATGGGATGCAGACACGTTTGTTTGCTTCTTTCCGACACACTTGGCAACACGTCTCAAAGCTGCTCGCATGCGCCCATCTGGATCCCGGCTTCGGAGCCAGACGCTTTTGCGCTCCTTAAGGACGACAGGAAACTCCAAGGCGGATAGAGCCAACGTGAAACGTTTTGCATGCTATGAAAAGACTTCCTATTGAAGTATACACTCCATGCTTGTTGTATTTACGTATATACGGTACCTAAATCCAAACAATATAAGTGAGTACTAAATACTGCAAAACTTTTAGGTTATGAATCTGCCGTGGCCTGTCTGGCACGAGTGAAAAGAAGTTCGCCTCTCACTCTGTGTGGAAGTGGTGGGTTTTTGCCTTCGTTGTCCTTCTTCCCCACTCTGTTTCCAACTCTTTCTTGAGTTTGAAATACAGTAAGTAAACTAGAGGCTAACTATTTAGCTCGCTAGCATGTTAATAGTTCAAAGCATGGTCGTCCCTCGTGCCCCTGCGGGGATCCCGTAGCCTGCGCGTTACAGTTGAGCAATGTGGCGTAAACAAAGAATAATAGGAGTGTAAAGGTGACTGAAGGGGTGTTATTTCAGGTCTACGGGGCTCTAATAATGGTAAAGATTGTATTTAGAAAGTCATAAACAGGTTTTCTGTGCTTTAACCAGTGGTGGAGCCAGTTTTTTCATTGGCGTGGCCAAAGTGAGGCCGTTGCTCACACAGGCGTGGCACAAGGCGATACCCGAAACGTCTGAAGTGTAGTTTCGGCAAGTGGTGGGGTGGCCGGAGAGTGACCAATGGCGGCCACTGGCGAGGAACCAGGGATTACTGTGAATGCAACATTTATGTCACTCTTCACGTGAACGACAACGTGAGCAATTCAAAGGTGATTGGTGTCGAGGGCAGCCCTCACCGATGGCCTTTGGTTCCATTCTCACGGGTCACGCAAGTGTAAAAAGAAGTTAACCACTGCATTCATTGAATACTGTTCATTGTAATCACTAATTGCTGTTTTGTGGTTAACATTGGCCTGTTTTTAGTCAAAAGTGTGCATATTTCAGCAAACTGTACATATTTTTTTTTGCCCAAAATAAGCATCATTTTTAATCATAAAAATGGCTAAATGCACCAAAATACTAATACAGTATAAGCCATTAGAACCACCACTACCTTGGTCACCACCACTGCCACTGGTAAATTATCAAATTACCTCATCATAATAACATAACAATGATACTAATAATAGTCATATTAATAAGCCCACAACAAGCCAAAACTCAGCACTGAAGTCACTTCCTGTCCACCATCAATTCGGCGGCCCTACATGGCAAACTGCCTGAAGTGGCTAATGTTCTGATTACATCTACTATATTGGGTAATAGGAATGTAAAGGTGACTATAGGGGTGTTATTCCAGGTCTAGAGGGCTCTAATAATATTTATAAGATGTTTAAAAGAAGACACGACTACAGAAGATTTATGAAGAAGGATTCCTACTTTGCAGAAATTCATTATTGCGGTCGAGTCTGGAACTAATTAACCGCGATAATTAGCGATTACCGTGTAGTCTTATCGCTTTACTATCCACTGATTGGTTTCTAAATAGCTGGCAACACCAGTGAGTGCCAGGATATCGTGCCTCACCCACAGTCACGCGTAGTGGCGGTAGCGTCCGGCCTGGAGCTGCACGAGCGCTGCCGGCATGGGGGAGCTGCGGTTCACTGAGGAGGATTGCGACATGTATCCCAACAGGAAGTGTCACGTAGTGACGCACAATAAACGTGAGAGCTGTGCTGACTTTTGTGAGAGGGATTTTTATGGTCTAGGGTCAGGTTCTGGTGTGGAACCCAAATGAAAAAACTGGCCGCCCACGATCGGGACACAAATTTTTCTGGGGGAGCCCCCAGGCCCCCTTATTGATTTGTGAATGAAGCATCACCGCGGGCCACTTTAAATAGGTAGCGTGCATTTCTAACAGCGCTGCACGGAAACACATCAGATGCAAAGAAAACAACACCACTCGAAGGCGACAACAATCCCCCAGCGCTGTCTGGACTGCAGTAATTAAAGCTCAAAGCCTTTCCAAGCTCGCCGCCGTAAGTCTTACAGCAAGTGTGTGATCAGCTTAAAACTGCAGCCATAATCAATATGCCCGCCTCTTTGCCTGCACCCCCCGTGGCACCCATTCTTGTAAATAACAATTAGGTTTTCAATCGACCTGCTGGGGCACGCACATTTGTAAGCCATTATGGCGCTCTTCATCATGTCACGCGGGAGGGCGGCGCACGGGGATGTGTTGGCGTATCATACACGAGGCGGCGCGTATGGGCACATACCGCACTGCATCATGGTGCGGGAATTGTGACGCTACGGCTTACACGGCATCCTCCGCTACACGCAGCAAAGGGCTGCGGGGCGCCGCATAGTCGATATACGGTATCTTCAGCTATCCGCACATCCCCAGCTCAGCATTTTTAGCAAATGACTGCCCCGTTTAGTAATATATCGCATTTATAATTCATGCATCTCATTTTGGCAAATGAGCTGTGGGCCAAAAATGCTCCCCCATGCGACACTTCGGACTCTTCTGCCGCGACCTCAGTTCAGAGAGCAAAACTTTTTGCCCCGCTCTTTGTTTGCATGTTTTCTTTTTTTGGGAAACCAACAGTGCAAGTGGTTAACTTTTTTATTTTTTACCCTTTTTTTTTACACTAAGAATGTTTTTTTTAACTAAACATGGCTGCTTTATTGTTTTTATTTATTGTTTATTGCTATATGTGTCCTGCGGTAGGCTGGCAACCAGTCCAGGGTGTACCCCGCCTCTCGCCCCAAAGACAGCTGGGATAGGCTCCAGCATACCCGCCACCTACTGAGGACAAGCGGTATAGAAAAATGATGGATGGAATTGTCATTACGATACGGCTGACAATTGATTTAAAAATTAATCAGATTAATCACAGTTTTCAAAGGAATTAATCACGATTAATCACCATTTGCAACTATGTCTGAAATATGCCCATTTTTACAGTATTTTATTGAAAGAAATATAAAAAACAGGACAGGATTGTATATATATTTGTATGTATTAACAATTGAACTTAAATGAAGTCAGAATAAAGTAATTAACGAGCAGCGGGCGTTAATTAGTACATAAATACGTTCTGCCAGCAATGTGTGGACGTGGGAGCTGTAAGTGTGTTGATAATCATGTAATGTAATGGTGCTGAAGTCGCAAATAAAGTCGCGAGTCAAGTCTCAAGTACAGACGCGCAACTCACCAGGTACAGGAAGGTAGCGTAGGAAATGAACCTGTGCACGGCTTATAAATCCCACTAATTGACATTGAGCCCAGCTGTGCCCAATCCGCCAATGAAGCGGCTGGAGCGCCGCACCGGCAGGGAGCGGAGCCTGCCAAAATAAGAGTGTAGGACAGGAAGTGGCCCCTCCGGTCCCGCGGAACGTGACAATGCCGAGATAGGCCGAGTCAAGTCTCTAGTCGTAGGCTTGAAACTGTTGAGCTCCTACCAGTCGTAAACACTGTTTAGTGTCTCCCAAACAAATTCTAATCTAAAAAGAAGACCACGTGACGGGGCTTAGTCACGGTTCTTAAACCTGATTGGACGGCATTCAGTGAAGCAAACTCAAATGTTGTCTTGCTGGACATAATAACACGTATTTTTAAGTCATCAGGATAAAGTCCAAGTCAAGTTTATATTTCAAGTTCGCCGATTCGCACATTACTGTCAATCAAAAAGCAATCCCGCCCCAGACACATCATCCATCATGCAGAAGCCGGGCGTCCGGGCCGACCCGCTGGTACCATAGAATACCAGAGACCTTGAGCGCACGATGGTGGGGACAGAGCCCAGCATTAATCCAAAGACCGTCCAGTTTGGTGCAGCGGAACTGTCCACTCTATGCTTCCCTCCTGAAATCAGTAGATGCTAAGTGTCCGGAAAAAACCAAACTGCAGTATGAATGAGAAGGAAGTGGTGCCAGTTAGCTGTGGTAACAAAAGATGAAGGTATTCTAGCGCATATTTAGTACAGGAGTACATATATTTCACCTTTTTTTGGGGGGGGGGGACATTTTAGGGGAAGCCGAGCCTCCCCTAAAATGTCGTGTGCCGTGTGTACTTTTCATTTTCCACATCTGCCCTAAAATACCTTCACCTTTTTGGTACCTGACACCGCCTTCTCATTAATTCTCGTAGAGTCACAGCGTTTGAATAAAGCCTTCCGCAGGCGGACGCTGAGCATCTACTGACGTCAGCGGGTAAGCGCAGAGGGGGTTGTTCCACTACTCAAAACTGGACAGTCATTGGATAAATGCCGGGCTTTGTCCCGCCCATCAGACGCCCGAACATCTCTTGGAGTCTATGGGGCAGTGGGCGGGCCCGGACGCTGGGCTTCTGCATGATGATTGGTTGATCTGTCTGAGGCGGAATCCCTTTTTGATTGACAGTAAAGTGAGCAAATCGGCGATCTTGAAGTATAAACCTCCACCCGAGCATTTTACAAGTTTTTCTTTCCGTTCTTTTGAACTGATCCGGAGAATTTACTGACCCCCCCCCCAGGAAATGTTGATTGTTACTCCCTTGCTATTTCTTGTTTTTCCAGAAAAAAAGGCGGCAGTAATGACACAAAACATTGAGACATTACCCAACACTGCATGATGTCATGAAGTCAGCCACGGCATGTCTGACATAAATGAGTAAAAAAAAATCAGTGTGGAAGTGGTAGGTTTTTGACATCTTAAGTGTAGAAGAAACAAATTTGAGGCTAACTGCTTAGATCGCAAGCAAGTCCCTGCAGAATAAGTTGCAATGTCTAAACAATGACTAATAGGCGTGTAAAGGTTACTATAGGGGTGCTATTTCATGCTAAAAACCAGATTTTCTATGCTGTAACTATGGAAATATTCAATTTATTACCATTGACTCCTGGAGCGAAAATTATTAACGCTGTCGGGTCTGGACCCAATTAATTGCTATAAACAAGGGCCGACTGTCCGTGCACAAATATGTATATGAACATCATGGAAAAAATGTTCCTCATGAATAAACCATGTGCGATTGCGTTAGCGTGTACTCTGCTGTGCCGACCGTACTCTTTGTTGCACGGCGGGATGACGCCGAGGTTACATCTCTCTCTGTGAAACATGGAGGCGTGAGCTACACTGTTTGTGCTGCCTCATCCCTTCATCTTAGTCACCACGGAGGCTGTCTGCAGCTTGACTTGTGGTTAAATGCGGACCCTGCGCACAAAAGATCCTCTGTTTGCTTTTGTGCAGGCAATGGGATGACTCCGGCGAGGTATTTGTTATTTGTCACGTCAAACAAACCTCCCCATGCATTTTTAACACCCTCCCGTTGACGGGTGTGATTAAGCCGGTTTTTAAGTTCACCTGGTCTCCTCACAGTGCTTGTACTTAACCCCCCGTCTAGTCTTCACTTGACTGAAAGTGTCTTATTGGCGCACATTGAATCAAAAGCAACAGCACATTAATCCGTGTGCAAATGTCTTATTCAATTACACTGTGCCACTGAGCATAAGTCTTGTAGCTAAATCTTAAAAAGTTAAGCTGCAAATCCTCTTTTTCGTCTGCAGCAGCACCGCCCCCCGCCCCACCCGCCCCCCGGCCCTAATAATCAGGATATTGTTGTTTTTTGGTTCTATGAATTCCACAGATTTCCGGTGACCTTTTGCATACGAGAGAGAGACTGAATGTGTGTGTGTGTGTGTGTGAGAGGGATTGGAGTGGGTGGGTTTTTTTATGTCGCCACATAAAAGCTCTTAAAAAAAGGTCACGTGGATTTGTCTTCTATTATCAAATTAGCCAAGAACAATGCATGCTAAAATACGCTTTAGAGGTAGGTCCACATTATTATTATTCTTTTTTTAAATTAAAAAAATATGTCTTTTTGGGGATTATTGTGCAGGATCTCTTGCAAATACCGAAAATTGCCCTCCCACAAAACAAACAATCATGTCTGCCACGGAAACTATCTTGCACCTTTTAAAACGCTTTAACGTGAAATTTAAGGAACAACTGACTGGGTGAGTTTTCAAAGCTCACGGTCCATCATCATGCATCTCAATTAAGGTGATTTTACAGTTCCTTTTTCATATCATATTTTGGACTTCTGGGTCCCATGAAAAAAAAACGTGCCCCCCTCCGCTCCCTTTTTTGTAATTATTTGGACATTTGATTAATAATGACTTATTTTTTGCGTCCCCTGGCTGTCAAGGGACCTTGGAATTGTCAGGGGTGCCAAAAGCACTCATTGTAAATGTAATCAATCCATTTCAGTCCTGGGTGAGCGGCACTGGAATCGGCAGCATAAAACCTTGATGGGAGCATCCCTACTACTTACCGTATCACAGTGGTTTTCAAACTGGGGGGCGCGCCCCCCTAGGGGTGTGGGGGGTGGATCATTTTACCTCCAAAAGGTGGGTGCTGCAAAAAAGGTTTTGGAGCCACTGCCCTAGGACATAAGCGTGATGGAAGGTGTGCAGCATAGACCCGGTCCCCTAGTGGCTTTTTAAAGGTATTGCTGGAAGATATACATCTTGTGTAGTATGTGCATTTAAATAAGGATGGTGACACTCTGTACACGTTTTGTGGCATATTATTCCATGTTGCCAGGTGCTACAAGCTATAGTAGTCTATAATATCACATATAATGCAAATTAGTTTGCGATTTGCGGGTCATTTCGGTGTCCATCATTCATCATAGATGTCATGGGCTTAATTACTTACTATGTTTAACTATAGTCAGTACTTCACGAAACTGAGGCAGCCCGTTACTAATGCACACATGCACACGATCCGGCAAATACACTCCAGTTCCAACTGCAGGCTGCACTGTCTGGCTGCACATCTCAACGGAGAAATAGAATATGAGGACAGACAAGGCTTATTCCTCCTTCTCTGTGTTGCTGCCGAGGGTTATTCACACTGGACAGCCGTCTAACACACTGCCTTACTGTGCAGTCAAGTCCAATCAGCCGTGCACGGGAGCTCATACTGTATGTGTGGATACAAGGGTCTGCAAAGGTCACATCAGTGCACACACTGTTGTATAAAGGGTGTCGTAAGATGTGCCTCTGTGAGTTAACCTGTCATGAATGTCCGGAACTTGAGTGTGCTCTGCACAATTCAATCTGTTTTGATTATAAGATGAATAAATAATAATCATAATTGGAATTGAATGGTCTATAATTCAAATGGGTGAATTTTAGATTCACGGTATGCCTGTGAAAGCATCGCTGGGGTTTTCAGGTTACTGACGTAGCGCTATCCAACGCTTGTAGTCAAGTTAAAACAGTAAAAACACCACGGATTGCCAGTAATGTGGGCGGAAAGGACATTACAATAATCAAATATCCGTTTTAACGAGCACTAACGAACAATTCAACTGTGACAATTCAATTTACGGCGGCACGTGAACTCAGCACTATGTTACCTTTGCTGACCTTGCGAGATTCCACCGTTAGGAGCTACCCGATAATGAAAGCAACATTCCGGGATTGTGGCAGGCCGCTTGAACTAAACGTCTGCCGAGACCCGTGGACCGGGCTGTTTTATATCTACCAGAACTGCCTCGGAATGCTCAGAATTTGACCCGCAGATGCACAAGAAACATCAACCATTCTGCTTGCGGCAATGACCTTGAGGTGACACGGTAACAACTGGCCTCTTGTTTAGTGCTCACGGTTGTGTATAGTTTGCTTTTGTATGCCCCCCCGGGCTGTGACGCAAAAATGAGTTTTGTGTGTTTAGCACAGTAAGGTTGCAGATTAAATATGTGAAACATAATTGCCTCTGACGTTTCATTCATTCAATCATCCTGTGCAACAACAACAACAACAACAGAGCGGACATCCTCCGTTCTATTTAGCATTAGCAGTTCTCAGGGTAGCCCAGTGGCAACAACAATATGAAATATGAACAATAAAATATTGGGTATATACGCATATACATATACAATTGGAAAAATGCGACCAACATGGCAAAAGTTTGGGAGAAAGAGTATCACAAGCTACCCAGCATACCTTGCAGCGGGAATATATGGGTGTTTTTTTAGCCATGTGTATTGTGTGTAAGTATTCCTTTCTGTGCCCGTGTGGGGCAGCGGGTAGGTTGCTTTGTGTGTTGTTGGGATGGCTATCGTTTACAAGCTACGGATTGCATCGGACTATGTTATTGCGCGCCCCTGCAGCTCATGTTACTGCCTACAGTTTCATCCATCCCTCCATTTTCCTCCGCTTATCCGGGTCGCGGGGGCAGGAGCTTCAGTAGGGAAGTCCAGACTTCCCGGTCCCCAGCGACCTCTTCCAGCTCCATCGGGAGGACACCAAGGCGTTCCCAGGCCAGCTGTGAGACATAGTCCCTCCAGCGTGTCCTAGGTCTTCCCGGGGGCCTTCTCCCGGCTGGGCGTGCCCGAAACACCTCACCTACAGTTTCAATGTTAAGTTATTTAAGAATGTCTGACGGGCCGTAGGAATACCCCATGGCGGGCCTGATGTGGCCCCTGGGCCTCAGTTTTCTGTACTGTTACAGATAATGACTTGTCATCTTGAGTTTCCTGTGTGATGCTGTTTTAGAATGCGCAATGAGATTGGACGTGTTAAACTTGCCCGGTTCTGTGCTACCACATTTTGCCTTTTTGGGACTTGCCAATATTGGAGATTGCAGGCTGATATTATTATCTAATACTTACTTTTGGATTGGGATATCTCTATTGCTGATATCAGCAAAAAAAAAAAAAACGGATTATATTGGCTTGCATCTCAAATTTCTAACATTTGCTCCATTCCAGACTCCGCCCCAGCATTTCTCTCCAGTAGGAACCCAATAGCGCCCATGTGATCACACCAACCGTGCTTGCTGGTGTGCCAGCAAAGTAGCAAGGAGCAGGAGTGATGTCATTTGTGCGGCAGGAAAAAGACGTTGCAGCTGAGTCACGCACAACTTTCCCGCGGTGGCACCGAACCGGGGAGGTTTAATGCGGCCAACCTCATCACTTGAAGGAACATCACACGGGAAACTCCCACAGGATGGCAGAAAGTCATTAGCTGTAACAGAAAGGAGCCAACCCCTGTCGGTGGTGAGTAATGTCGGGTTGAAACGCTTCATTGGGCACCTGGAACATGGCTGCATTATCCCTAGCTGCCACTGCATTGTGGATAAAAATAGACCCCACATGCATAAAGTGGTAAACGGGGGAGGTTTGTGGTGATATTGGATCAGTACCGGCCAATATAAGATTGGGTAAATCAGAAAAGTTGTATGGGGACCCCCCTAACCACAACGTCACGGCATCTCCTGGAAGACACGGTTGTCATGGGACAGCAATGATATTTAATAACAGTTGTATGTGGTGCTTGTACAGGTAAGTTCTACTCCACACCAGTAGGGGGTGCACTGGCAGGATGAGAAGTGGTCATACATACAGATTCATTTCAATTATTGTGATTAAATCAAAGTCCCTTTGGCAGCACGTCGTGCTTGTAAATCCAGGCCCAGAATTCGGCCGGACGTCATCATCCCCGCCGTGTCCCCCGAGGCCGATCTTCCGGTCTCCAACTGTCATATGTCATGTTCCACTTGTGATGTGAAATGTGGAGTCATGTCACAAAGCATCCCGTGTACGTTCCGCAACTGCCAGCTCGGGGGGCGTGGGGGGGTGGGCGGGTAGTGTTCTTTTTCCAGCCCCTGATACGTATCACATGGTGTCACATTTCTGATCTAGCATCCGAACAACGGCTGGTGGGAGTTGACGCGCAGGCCAGAGGAGGTCACTCACATGTCAGGTGTTCTCTGCGCTCGCAAGGCAGGAAGAGGAATGTAGGTTGATGTAATTTTTGGTAACGCCTTGGGGAGCCTGTCTGGATTATTCACTTAACACTCTTAACCTAAAATGAGATTAAATAATGGCTGCGGATGTTTTCTAGGCAAAAGGATAAACGAGCCGGGTTGTGAGCTTTGAGGCAAACAATACCTTGAAATTGGGGGCGGGAATCACAGCTGGCGCGTCATAATGGACATAATGGCGAACGGTTACGTCTTAACGTCGAATACTGGGATCTCTGGGCTTGAACACACTTTCAAACTGGATACTGGATACCGTTGCTTTATTTTTACATTTTACATTTGCAGGCCTGAATCCCTGCACACAAAGTTGGCCATTGCTGGTTTTCGGACAAAACCCCATGTGTTAAACCCCCATGTGTCATACTGGGATCTCTGGGCTTGAACACACTTTCAAACTGGATACTGGATACCGTTGCTTTGTTTTTACATTTTACATTTGCAGGCCTGAATCCCTGCACACAAAGTTGGCCATTGCTGGTTTTCGGACAAAACCCCATGTGTTAAACCCCCATGTGTCATACTGGGATCTCTGGGCTTGAACACACTTTCAAACTGGATACTGGATACCGTTGCTTTGTTTTTACATTTTACATTTGCAGGCCTGAATCCCTGCACACAAAGTTGGCCATTGCTGGTTTTCGGACAAAACCCCATGTGTTAAACCCCCATGTGTCATACTGGGATCTCTGGGCTTGAACACACTTTCAAACTGGATACTGGATACCGTTGCTTTGTTTTTACATTTTACATTTGCAGGCCTGAATCCCTGCACACAAAGTTGGCCATTGCTGGTTTTCGGACAAAACCCCATGTGTTAAACCCCCATGTGTCATACTGGGATCTCTGGGCTTGAACACACTTTCAAACTGGATACTGGATACCGTTGCTTTGTTTTTACATTTTACATTTGCAGGCCTGAATCCCTGCACACAAAGTTGGCCATTGCTGGTTTTCGGACAAAACCCCCATGTGTTAAACCCCCATGTGTCATACTGGGATCTCTGGGCTTGAACACACTTTCAAACTGGATACTGGATACCGTTGCTTTATTTTTACATTTTACATTCGCAGGCCTGAATCCCTGCACACAAAGTTGGCCATTGCTGGTTTTCGGACAAAACCCCCATGTGTTAAACCCCCATGTGTCATACTGGGATCTCTGGGCGTGAACACACTTTCAAACTGGATACTGGATACCGTTGCTTTATTTTTACATTTTACATTCGCAGGTCTGAATCCCTGCACACAAAGTTGGCCATTGCTGGTTTTCGGACAAAACCCCCATGTGTCATGGTCCACTTCTGTAGGCGGACTAACAAGCACATGTAAAATTCCAGCAAGGTAGCCATCAAGCCAAACATCTTAGCAGGGGCTCGGCTGAGAGTCGGCAACTAATTGGCCAAAAGTCGTTGACCGTGTAATTATGAAGCTTTGAGGGTATCTGGACCTGCCACAATATCAAATTTTGCCAAATAATTGTCCTACAAATTGTCGATAACCAATATTATTGATGAATTTCGAAACAGTTTTGTCATAAATTATGAAGCATAATAATGCAAGTACCTCACATCAAAATCATAAATAACATTCCAACACAATTGGAATGTCAAGAGCTTGTAGGGGAAATTGCAGCTAGATTGATGAAAGTCGGCCATTTTTTTTTTACACTTATTTCATAACCACTAGTAGACTGGATGTGTGCCGCTCTTATTTTGAAGGTCGGAGAAGCCAAGTTGCGTTTTCACTATGGCTACGTGAGAGAGCTGTCCAGTGGCTCCTTGAAGTTTTTTATTTCACACACAACTTGCATGAAGTCGACGGCCAAGCTGAAATGCTGGCTTGGGTTACCAAGCGACTCAACAAAGCACAAAGCGTACAGTGGCTATTGCTGAACGTGAGCTCGTGAGCTCATCTCGTGCACATAAGATGAGCTGTCGCATCCGATGGCGCACCAAGTCTGTCACGGTGCACAATAAAAAAAAAAAGGGGTGTTGCAGTCCTGGACATTTTGCCAAGATTTTGTACTCTACAGGCTGTGGTCTTTCAACTTTTGATCAGCTGATGAGCTTCCTTTTTCACCGGAATTTCTTCCTGAAAAGGGTCGTATGATGGCCTAGAGCGGGGTCCGCAACCACTGGGTCGCGGCTCGCTGCCGGTCCGTGGGCAGCAAAAACCAATGATTAAACAAAGTCGCAAAGTTGCTGAATTAAACCGGCCATTGCTGCAAATACGGTCACTCGTGTAGTTACTATTTTAAACCACAAGATGGCGTACATCTGTAAATTCCATCTGAGCAACAATTGTGGGTGTGTTTCTATGCCATGTTTAGGAGTCTGATGAGTCTAATCCACCGAGTCTGCACTTTGCTTCACCATGTTAGGGGCGGCAGGAGGCGACGTGGTGGGTGAAGCACTGCTAATGATGAGGGGGGGAAACGGTGTGAAGCGGCTGGAATGAGAACCAGCACCACCAAGTTTTGGATCATACTGATGGTTTTTCTTATTTACAGTATGTTTTTATCTCTAACCATTTTCAAACTACAATGTTTTGAAGTAGCAATATCAAAATGTAATCGTTAACAAGCCTGGTGCCTAAATGGTACAACCCCTTTTAGGTTTGGGACTATTTTTGTTTAATTTCTGGTTTTTGTGTTGAACTGCATTTTTGGAATGTGGGGCAAGGATTGATTTTTAGGGGGACGCCTGCCGGGCCACACCTAGACGGAACAAAACAACATAACACAGATTTGGACCACAAAAGAGGCGATATGCCAATCCCTGGTTCTCCAAAGTCAAAATAATATTTATTGCCTGAAAACCAAAGAGAATGGGTCTGCTTTTGTGAATGACTAAGGAAATTTAAAAAAAATCACATTTGGGAGGCCGATACCAGGATATCTTTATTCTTAAATCCAAAAAGTGAAATAGTTTATTATCTGGATAATTAACTATTCACTGATCATAATTGTCGCGGCTTAGTGAGGATATTTGTAGGATCTGCAGGAACCCCGAGGTCAGACATTAGCTGTATATTTCATATTTTTTTTACTATTTGTCAGCTTAATTGTTCGCTCATTCTGATGTCAGCCAACACTCTCATGGAAGAGGGTGCCGCCGAAACACCAGAATCTCCAGTGCAGGAGTGTGCAGGGCATACGGGGGAAGGGGTGGGGGTGGGGCAATTACGCATCTGGTGTCAACGTGGGGTAAATTGACCACATTTGGGGGGAATAAACTCCATTTCCCATGATGGGCGCAAAGAAGGACAAATCTGATGTAAAAACCAAACAAATTGGTGCTTATTTTAGACCTCCAGCGGACGCCAATTAGCAATGAAAAGCTCATTTGAATGGGAAGTTGTCCACCTGGCGACAGACTTTTTGCATATGAAATGGAACTTTTGGAAGCGTCCTGATCCGGCGTGCTTCTGCAGGGTTTACGTGACAAGATTTTACACATTACCTGCCATCCTGACTCAGACTTGCGCCGGTGCAGGCGGTTGAACCCAATTAAGCAGAGAGTAATTGCCTGTAAAGGACACTCTGGAGGTAAAGTGCGCGCGCCTTCGTTTAATTGGTCGACGGCATACCGGGCGCCGTGCCGGCCACACAACGTTGACAGGATTATTATGCAAAAATATGTGCAGAGCAAAAAAAAGCACCCAGGCGTTCACCTACCATGAGCTCTGTGCACCTTTTTTTGGTTCTGTTTTTGCAAATCCTGCTCGTTGTTCGCCTCCCTGCAGTGTCACCAGCAACGCCATAAACAAATCTGGCGAACCGCAGGTGGTGACAGTTGTGCAAAAAGGAAAAACAAATGCATCTTTAGCACTATGGTTCTAGGTTTGAATTTTAAATACGTTGAAATGGCCTTTATAGTACATGCCGGGTACCATGATGAACTCGAGTCGCAGAAATGGGGCGTTTCCCACGTCATCGGGGTGACGCCTCTCAGCTAAGGAAAAGTAAAACAGGCGCTTCTCGAGGAAGCTCGTCAACTAGTATGGTATATTTTTCGTCGAAATAGTGGTCAAACCAAAACGTTGTTGCATTCTAAGCACTACTCCACCATAGCGACAAGCATTATACATGTTAGAAAACCCTTTTTCACAGCAACATTGTACGTGCATAACAAAATACCCGTTTCCGCTCATTAGGAAGCAACTCCAAGGTAGTTTACACTTTCCATTTTGTGTTTTGAAGCCCACCAGTCTTCACGTCCATGCCTCCGTCGCATCAGACACGCTAGTTCTGTCGCCAGTGGTTGGAATAAGTACGGCGGAATTTCCTGTTCCGCAAGTGACCTATTCCGTCTGCAGATGTTTTTCTCCTCAAACTCCTCCTCAAAATTGCTGTAATCACCCTCGGCCTCGAACACCATGTTTATTTGCCAGGTGCCGTCCGGGTCCAACCCCAAGTGGTGTTGTTGACTTCCTGGACCAAAAACGAGCCCTGGTAGTTACCGAGTCGCGATTACGCCATGCCGATAATTCTTCTACGCCGCCATGCCGATGGTACGCGCAGCTCTTCATCTCGTCTTGCAAGATGAAATCCATCTTTTTTTCCAGTCGATGCAATACAAACAATCACCATTACATTGGACTCGCTTAGTCCGACATGGCCGAAACCTGGGGCTGGAAGAGTAGTGCTTTGTTCTGTTGTCGGGGCAATACGAAAGCAGCCCCTGCCAGTCCTTAAAGAGGTGCGTCTAAATGCTGATTTGTTTTTGTGTTGAGAACACAACCCGACAGCTCTACCATCCATCGCTTTTTGGTTTTTTTCCATTTGTGTTGATGCTGTCATGACGTTTGTGCGTTTTCCCCCGTTGCTCTTTGTGTTTTTTTTTGCAAATTTCGGCATCAACGCTGTTGTTTCCCCGAGCCAAACGCCGCACCCCTGTCATGTCCCAGCATCTGTTTTCTGTTCCCTTCCCCTGCGAGTCTCCGCTGTTTACTTTCCAAAGATTTCTGAGCGTGGTAATTTTTCAAAGCCAAGGTCGCCAGCTTTGGGGCGAACGGAGATGGTAAACAACATCAACATTGTTTTTTTTTTTTTTTGGTCTTTGTTTCTCTTAATGTGAAATGCTTTGACGGGAAGAATGAGGAAGCTTTAGAAAACACACGTAATCGCTGTGGAATAAATACAGAGAAGGACGCGTAAGCGCTCTTTGTTTGCTTTTTTTTTTTACGGCCCCTCCTTTCTCGACCTGCTTTTTGCCGTCTGCGTTCTTTCTCTCGTCCTGCCATTTGTGAGGAGCCAGAGAAGGTCCAGGTGAGCTTAGTCCTGAGATGAGAGCGCA
>QODF01000315.1:71161-97606 GCA_024372805.1 Oostethus manadensis
CGGTCATTAGTGGTGATGCGGTGTTGTCATTGGACAGAGACAAAACCCTTTGTGCTTTCTGGGTTGCCGCCCGCCTGTTATGTTTGCTTGTTAATGCCGCAGGGTTGAGCGGAGTTGGCAGCATCTCCATCTCATTACAGCACTTTGGACTTCAGCGCGGTTGCCAAATGTGGCGGCAATGTAATATAGCAGTAGTAATAATAGTAATAAATAAATAATGATGCACCTCATTCACTTTATAATGGCACCCTTTAAGCTGACGATTGGCACAGATGGACAGTCTATGTGGAGACAGAAGCATACAATATCTGGAAGGTTACCTGTAGGTCGTGCTGGAGTGTAGTTTGGCCTTCAGTAGAGAGAATGTCATTTAGTAGTTGTATTGTTAACTTGCAGTACGTTGAAATCACTCGTTAGTTGGGACACTTGGGGCAGTGAAAACAGTGCCCGCAGTGCGCCCGTAACTTCTCTCTTATCCCAGAAGCGACGTACTTTGACAACGGAGGTCACAGCGACACAAAAAACGTCGGTCTTCTCGAGAGAGCCGTCTGCCAGGGCTGTGAAGATAAACTTACCATTCAAAATGTCCTTTTCCTTTGCCCGTTTCTGCTCGATGTTTGCTACTAGCTCCACACGACACAAACGCCACTGCGGTTCGTCAAACTACGGTGTGGGACGAGGGTCAAGCGGGACCAATGCACGTTAATCTTGGGTCAAAAAAAATGAGTGTCGTAAGATGACACTTTCATTGACGCGCTACTTTGACAGCCTAAATATGAATATAACAGAATATAACTATAACATAAATATGAATATAACTGCAATTTGCAATTGGACTAGAACTAAAGGCTTTTAAAGTTAAACCTCAAGCATCCTGATTTCATTGATTGATTTAATAGATTGCACAATGGTTTTTAAATTTGTCATTGCTGCTAATCATATTCATATATTTTTCATACTCATAAAGATATTTGTATATATTTACATTCCATTCTCCTTTTACCTGTACTGCATAGTTGACATATTTACTTATCTTAAATGATTACATACTTATTTATTATTACAATTTTTACTTTATGTTTTTATTAATTTTTTTATTCTGCATATTTTTGCACCTTGACAATCAGTGTGGACAGCAAAGTAAGAATTTCAGTGTACAGGGAAACTTGCTGTCCTTACTATATACATGACAATAAACACTTTGAATCTTGAGTCCTAACGTATGCAAAAGTACTTGAACGGGTAAGAGAAACGCCCATTTTTTGTTCGAAGAGTTGCTGCCTTCGATTAGACTCACAATTCATCCCTAAGAATGAGTTGTTAATTGATTCCGACCAGAGAACGCCTAATCAACCAGGAGGCAATCAATGTTTCTATTAACTTTCATGTTGACCCCCCCGATTAACGTTAGCGGGTATATCTCAATATCACATGTTTTTCAATCAGCCTTGTTCACTGGTTATGAAATTATCACTTTAACATTGAGGAATCAACCGTCCTCTCTGTATATATCACACACACACAGTATAAAGATCAACAATCCAGATGACATTTGCAACAAATCTACACAATGGCAGCAGTTCACGTTACTCTGCAGTGACAGGACGGTGAACACAGCCATGCATCCCAAACCACACTCTCTCCAAAAGCGAGGGTCCAACTAGGAGGATGCCGGGGGCACGGCTCCTCCCAGCAGGCACCCAACAGAGGTGACGGCCAGACCCCGCCCTCCCAAGAGGCAACCGCGAGTCCACCTCGAAGAGGTGCAAGGGAGACCCAGCCGGACTCCACGCGGCAGCCGAGCAAGGGCCGCAGGGCGGCATGGACGCCAACCGCCTGAACACCCACCGGAGGCCGGCCAGCTACAGGCAAGTAGGGCACCCGCCCCAGAGCCCCCGAGCCCAGAAGCTATCCGCCTCTCAAAGCAGGGGCCATTCCCAACACAATGGGAGATCCAAGCCGCCCCAGACACCAACTGCCACGGGCCATCACCCACCCCGACGCCGGAGGCAGATGCCCCCTGGAGGCCCATGGGTTTGCCCCCCCCACAACCCCCTCCCCCAAAATAATCCCGTCACTCTTCTCCCACTCACACGCCATACCAAAGCCCGGGGCGATACTCGGACGCAGGGGGCCCAGGGGATAGATTTCCCTTGCGCACACTCTCCCAACCCATAATTATTCAAACTTGGGTGTGCAGCTAACAAGCGGACCGAGTCACAGCTCTCGGGCTACACGGACCAAAGACAAGAACCAGTTTTAAGCAGAAAGCTTTCAGAATAGTTTTCGAACGCCCTCATTTTTATGTGCCTGGCTTGTCCAAAAAATTATTTCCCAAATTTTTCTTTGACTTGTCCATTTTCTTTATTGCGCAATATGCTGAGGAAGAATGACTAATTGTTGATTTTGAATACAAAGTCAACAAGACGCAAAAATGCCGACAGTTGTAAGGTCATGCGTGTGGTTTCTCGAGTAAATACAGGTCGCGTGCGTGTGACACCACGGCATACTTTGTCGCAGGCAGGGATGTTTGGTAACGCAAAACTCAAACCAAACGTATAACCGGAGTTTTCTCCAGATCCCCCTTTCGTTTTTAGTGCCGTACATCTGCAGGCTCGTGTGGATGGTAGTTTTTGGTTTTGGTTTTAAGGACACCCGCCCACGTATGGATGGGGCGTCATCCATCATGTGTATGCATTTCTAATTGTGTTCTGCATGTAAAATTATAATTCTATATCAAGTGTTTTTTGTAAATATTTGGGGGATTTTCAGGAATCAGCGATGGGCCGATCCTTACTTATGAAACCCAATTCATCAATCGATCTTATCTATCTCCGCAAAGGTCACCCTGGTTTTGCTCTACCAGAAAGCTGGCAATCGAGGTACGGCAAAAGTAAAAGCTAAGTGCAGGCAGTGGCCCTTGTTGGCGCTATTGAGCAGCGAAAAGAGCAAAGCTAATACGAGGGAAATCGATAAAGCGTTGGAAGACCAGCTGTTTTCGGTCACCGTGCGCTTCATTAAAATGAGAATAACACAAGGAAATGATCTAATTTAGTAGTTTGGACTGCAATTTTGGAAACGTTTGATTCTGATCTCTCCTGGACGATTGGGAGCCTCGACAGGTTCAGGGTAGACCGAGGTTCCACTGTATAAAAATAACTTGCGTAAGGTAGATGCCATTTTGGTTTGGGATACCTGCGCTGAAGTCACACGTCACAAAAGCTGCCCAGCCGGGTCCGAGTCCCGTACGAACCATGGTCCCATGAGAAAAATTCTGTCGCCAACTCTAAGCGAAGAACATCAAAGTGTGCGCCGTGTAATTTTTTCCTTTTTTTTCTACCTTGGCAAATACTGAATACTGGCACAGTTTGACAATACCCTGCTTCCAGACATGGTCGGCAGAGGAATGAGCTTTGGTGGCCTCCATTGACTGGTGGCGTTCAGCATGACTTGGCAGAACACCAAGCCTCCCTCTGCAGTCACATTTTGCGTCGGACAGCGCTAACTCTAACAAACGTGTCAATAGACCGCCCAACTCCTGACCAGATGGGGCCATTCAGACCTCCCTGAAACTCTCGCTTGATAACACCAATCGCATAATCCTCAGTCAACACAAAATAGGGGGGGGCAAAACAAACAGGACGAGTGCATATGTTATGTATGGCATACCATACAACGCAATGACTTTATACCTTCAATGATTATAAAATGCCCTGCGATTGACTGGCGACCAGTCCAGGGTGTGCCCCGCCTCTCGCCCAAAGTCTGCTGGGATAGGCTCCAGCATCCCCGTGACCCTAAAGAGGATAAGCGGTACAGAAAATGAATGAATGAATGAATGATTATACAATCTTCCTGGGCGGCCTTTGTAGTCTGCAGATTACCCTAGCAACGGCGGCCTAATGTTCAGCGTCCATGTCCTCGGAGACCAGGTAACGTTTCCATTCCAAAGGCAAAGGAATGTGGAATGCAAAAAAACCCAACCTTTTATCAGGCTATTTGCGTTCTGTTTTGCATAAGTGAAAACAAGGGAGAGTGTCTGGCATTGTATTAGGCTGGCACACCAGTAATGTTCTCTTTTTCTACTTTTAATGGGCTGCGTACTGCATTGAGGACAGTTTTGGATTGCCAACTGATTTTAATTGTGGATTATACGGTCATGCACGGCATGTGGCATTTGTATGTTATGTTGGTGCGAGCCAACTGTTCTTCTCCTGGACCGCATCTGACACGAGGGTGAACATTTGTCTAAACGCACACCCCTACCGTGGTACCCGTGCTATTATTAAGCCCCGATGTTTGACCCTTAAGTCGGATCGACTGTAACTTTAGGGTGTGTTTCCGAATCACCGAGGTATTTGGTACACACCTTTTTAGGGGACTGGCAAGCACATGTCTGTCAAATTTGAGTAAAATCGGCTGGAAAAAACATGGCTTCCGTCAAGTAAAGCATCAAAATTGGCCTCACTGTATGTCAGGGGTGCCCGTTACGTTGATTGCACGTGTCACCCATGTCCTAAACGTCACTTTTGTAGATGAATCTGCTGAACGTGAAGCTTCCCTCCCGATCGGCTCTTGCACCGCCGCGGCAAAGTATGTGGTTTCATTTCTTAGCCTTAATGTTTTACAGCAAGTTCTGTTGAGGCTCATCTGGAAGATTGTTCCAGATCTTGGCAGGACAAAGCTGAAACACATCCTCACCGTGTATACTCCTGGAAATGTGCAGGAGACCACTCCCTGAGCTTCCCGGAGCCCGAGATGGTTCCTATGGCTAACATGTCAAATGTATTTGGGCTTCAGACCATGAAAAGACTGTTTTAACGTCTATTCTCAGAGCAACCGGAAGCAAGTGCAGAGATCTGAGTACTGGACTAATACGGCGCATATGTTCTGCTTCTAGTCAGGACTCGAGCAGCAGCATTCTGGATGTACCCCAGCCCGTTTAGAGAACTCGGTGAGAAGTGTAATTGTACTTACTGCTGTTTTGAATTATTGAATATCAGCAGCTTGGACCTGTGTGTGCTGGTGCCCGCCCCACACCTCAAGTCCAACAAAGCGGGCAAACCGTGAATCTCTATTGATTGTCCGCAAATTGTTTTGCACTTAGGCGCACAACGCACACTCCACTGGCTGCAGAAATTCCGCTGAAGGCAAGCAAGTCAAATACAGTTCATAAAGTCAAATGCAGAGAGGAGCCGTGTGTGCAGAAGATTGTTCTGTGTAGTCCGCCTCAAAGCCAGAGCATTTACATCCGGTTTTGCACACGGAACGTCTGGTCTGAAGTCGTACGGTCTGAAGTTCCGTTTCCCTTGCGACAAAGCGACTTCCAGCGTTGCCTTTTCTGCGAGCAAATAAGATGGCAATTATCAAAACCTCATTTGCGGCTTTGTTTCCTAATGCTCCTAATACCCTTCTGCGGTGTCATTGAATCTTGACCCTGACTAAACTGGATAATGCTGATTACCAGGGCTGCCATAATCGCGCTTCGGTCTGTGCCTCGGTTTTAAGGTCACGGTTTGGTTCATTAGATTAAAGAATGCAAAACAAATTGCATGCCCAAACCATTCAAACTAAAAATAAAAAGCCCAAGAGGTAATTCTGAAATAAACTCAATTATCAGGAGGTTGAAGTGCTCCCAAACGGGAAGAGTGTTTCGAGGTCTGGCTTTTCCTTGGCGTTATGGCAACCGAGCTACTTTGTACCCATGGATTTGTTATGCACATAAACATATATTCGGACAACAAATGCATTCCTGCCATTAAGTGGAGCACTTTTTCCCCCCCAAGAAAGCGAATTATTTCGGAGAACCATTGGAAGAGTCCCCAAATCTCCTCTTCAAAGGGGTGTGGTGAAAAATGCTTTAGCGGTGGAGAATCTCCATCTCTGGTGCCATCCCAACATAAACTAATACTAGCATTTATGTCAAAATTTGAATTTAGACTACTGCTTTCAATATGCATTTTTTAATTTGTCCACCAGATGGCACTCTGTTTTCCCATTCAAAGCATTCAGCAAAGTCACGTTTGACTGTTTTCTTCCAGCTACTGAAACGATAGGTGTCACTTATAAAGTTATATAAATTATGGGAAGCTGACAGTTGTTTTAAATCTCACAGTGTAATTTATGAAAATCAACGCTACTAAATGTATTATTATTCAAAATGTTTTTTCAATGAAAAAGTTATGTAACCGTACTGGCCTTTTTAAAGGGTTAAAATCCCGTTATAAATTGCATTTCGGGCTAAAAGAGTTAGTCTGAAAGTGGGGAAAAATTCACATTTTCTTTGCAATTTTGAATTTTTTTGGGTCTTTAAGCTGTTAAGTGAGTTTTTGTTGTGAATCTGACGCTGTAGAAAAATGTAGCAAACTATGCAAATGTGTGTTGCTGCCAATGCTCTACCCAATCCCTGGCCTGATAATGATTATAATACAAAAAATAAACATAATGGGGGTAAATATGAAATATGAACTAATGTGAGTCCGTTTAAAGATGACAAATGTTTTGTGAAGGGTCAAATTGCATGTTGAGTATGATAAAGTTGGACATGTTTACACTACTTTCTGCTCCTCACGCTCCCCCTGACAGTTCACCCGGTGGGACCTGCCCCGCTATTTTAGAAGCACTGACCGAAGGGTTAAAATCTGTACCGTGCGCCAGAGTGAAGGTGACTACACAGGTTTATTTGGGCCTGGTACATGTAGGTTTTATTTTAAATGGGCTGAAACTGGAGATACCATCCTGAATGGGACTCAAACCCCCCTAACACGCACACTTGGTGTATATTTCTCTTTTGACTGAGCACAATGCCCCTGTTCTTCCCTTTGTGGTGCTAATGCTTTATTAAAATGGTTTTTGGTTTTTTTTTGACACTGCCATGTATGCATTTTTTAGTATCCTCCGGGGGCCTCTTCCTCAGCCTGAGCTGTACTTTTATAAAAGACAGAAAAGGCGGTGGGGGGAGGGGTAAGCGGGGGTTAGACACACGAAAACAGCGGGAAAGGGGAAAACCACCTTGTTCTCTAGAACATCACAAGAACACAATACCCACAAACAAGGCGTGTCTTTAACCGTCTTCCATGGCGCGCACTCGTAAAAGCGAGGAGCTGTTAGGTCCTCCAAAGCACGTCTACCCAGGATACCCACTGATTGGCTCGAGGCAGATCACAAAACCTTTTGCAAACCCAAGTATGTTATGAACATTGGGTATTTCCAGAGTCAAAATTGTTTGTAAACTCCTAAACACTCCTAAACCCTCCTGGTGAACATCGAACATGCCAAAACGATGTGAGTTGCTATCAAAGCATGGATAGTCTTTAGTAGTAGAGATCTGTCGACTGGACTGGGTCAACTAGCCTATCACTATGGATGACCCCTGAGGGCCCCCGCAAGATCATGACAGTCTTGTCGTCTTTCTAGCCTATCTTGCAGTCGATCAGTCAGTTTCAGTAAGTAAATCCGTTTTTGGTTTTTTGGACTAGGTCTCTTGTAGGAACTGTAGAATAACATTATGGGGTTTCATGCCACTTGGCAGTGATGTTACAGCCAAGACGGGCTTGGTTCAGAGAAGTCGCAGGGGTGTTTTTTGTTTTTGTGAGCACTTTAATGAGCAGAGAACTTTGGGGTTATCTGTGTAACTTGGACACAGGTATGCTGGAAATGCACCACTTGCACGCTCACTGCTGGTCTATCTCAACTCTTCCCACCACCTACACTGCTCTCGCCTGCCTGCCTTTTCCTTTTCCAGGTAGTTTTTCAATTTTGGGCTCCCACAAGTTGTAAAAGTCCAATCAGGTTCCCTCTCTGCGAATGCATAAATCTAATCATCATAAACTCATGGCCATTCTGATATAAACCTGATCTATAGCGCCGCCTGTCAACCCACCAATGACCGCAAAGGCACCCCGTCGGTGTGCCGAGTGCTGGCGATGTGATTTGCCAAGAACCGGGTCTATAAACACGGCACCGCATTTCATTGTAATTGTTTTCAGTTGTGGAGGGTGATAACAATAATCATAATGATACTGGCGTCACGAGCCTGATGACTTTACAATCATATTTGGAAGTCCATAGTCATGAATTGTCTTGTCTGCCGTATAGACGGTGGAACCTTGGTTACCGTCGTCGGTTCCTTCCAGACTCTAACCAAAACGGACACGGACTGAATCAGTTTTCCCCATCCATCCATTTTGTTGTGGCTCTTTCTGACTGGTCTCGCGGGAGCCTACCCCAGCTGACTCTGGGTTGAGAGGCGAGGTCGCCAGCCAATCACGGGGCACATATAGACAAACAAACATTCACACTCTAATGGACAATTTAGAGCGGCCAATGAAGCTAACATGCATGTTTTTGGAATGTGGGAGGAAACGTAGAAAATACACAGACGGGGAGAACATGCAATGTCCACACAGAGATGCCTAACGGAAATTCAAACCCTAATATTCCAGATTTGACTGTGCCGAACATTCCGACCATTGTCACCGTGCGGCCTTTCAATTTTTCCCATAGAAAATAATGTAAGTCTAATCAGTTTGTTTCAGAAAGCCAAAAATTATAACACCCAACGCATTTTTAAGGATAGGTCAACAGGTTAACAACTGGAAATGCATATAAATAGATAGAAATTATAAATGAACATTGAAGGTTACGTTTGCCTTCAAGACTTACTGATCAATCACCACCACCTTCCTGTTTTGACATGAGTCAAAAATAGTTCCTCACCTTTATTAAAATGCTGGCACTCAAAAGTCAAATTCCCAAAGCAAACATAATATCACAAGATTACAAATTGTAATTTTACGAGAAAAAAAGTTGTTATATAACCTTTGACCCAGGTCAAGAGTCACACAAACCCCCAGTGTTTATAGCTGTCTTTGGCAATAATGGGACCGCAAAACATAGCCAGTGGGCACAAACAGATTAGCTCGTGTTAGCATTATGATTAGCATCGTCTCACCATTACCCTCACGTACCCCGCCCCCTCCACACAAAGCTAACTTTTCATAGCCTAAGACCGCTATAAAAACTTTTCTTTTCAAAACTTTCCTCTGGCTTCAGACAATCTTTTATTTGTAATGAGACAGCAAAATAGGGCAGTTGGCCACAACCAAGGTAACATGGGCTATCGTCGTCTCACCGCTACACTCTAATGCCCCGCCACATACGGCTCCCCGGTTCATAGCGGTCTCAGGCAATGCCTATAAAATTAAGTTACGACTTTTCTTCCCGTAAAGTTACGTTTTTACGCTAGTAACATGACGATCATTTCTCGTATGTATAAAAAACGACACGATTCTTAAAATCTTGATGATTTTAATGCTTCATTTAACAGGCTTTGGCCGAGACAGCTACAAACACAGTGGGCTTGTGTGACTCTAGACCTGGGTCACAGGTTAATTTATGACTTTTTTGTTCTCGTAAAATTACGAGAATTTTTTTTTCTCTCAAATTTACTTTTTTCTCATAAAATTATGACTTTTAATCTCAAATGTTTTTTTTTCTTCAATGAGGCCCTAAAACGCCATTGTATTATTATTTTTTTGCCTGAATCCATTACATAAAAAAAAAAAAAATTGTTATGCGCCATGGCGCTCGCTTACATTGAGCCCAAGAACCATCATAAACACTATTAAATGTCTCAGCTTGTTGTTTTTACTCCAATGAAAATATGTTCTCAAAATAATCTGCAATAATTTTTGGGACCATTATCGTCGGGCAAACTGTATCGTGACAGGCCAAGTTCGTACCAAAAAAAAAAAATCACCTGTAATGTCCACGACTGCATATTGCATCCTGCCCCCTCGCCATCCCTGCATGTCTGCGACACAGTTAAGCACCATTGGCGGCGCTCATAAAGTTTAACGTCGACTCTAACAAGATGTCAAGGTCATGCTGCTGCAGCGTTACAGCGAGCCGGTCTTTCTCTCAGTAGGAAGTAATGAAGCTGTGCTGGTCATAGCTGAGAAAGCCCATTGTTCCTCTCTGAGGGGGGAACGTTAATGGGATGGATTATTCACAGAAGCCCGGTGAAAGGTTTATCACTAAACAAAACAGGGATATAGACCGTGTGCATGGTCTGTGTAGCACATCCGTTTGGTGTCGTATGACTTTTATCGCAGGAAATAAACGGGCCCACAATATGCGCTACATGTTGTTGGCTGCGACATTGACACTACAGCGTTGGCTCCATAAAGTGAACATAAGCCTCCTAAGATATTCATTGGATACTTCATGTGATACACCTCCACAATCTAGAGGGCTGGATGCAAAATTCACAGTCCCAAATCTCGTATTCTGCTATTCTTTACCAGTAGTGTCAGAATTGTGTTTGGACTGGTAAAAAGTGGTTTAAGTGTGGTTTCAAGAAGCGCTGTGGTGTACTTCATCCACAGCTGTAGCCGACTGACGGTTAATTGGCAACGGTCTTGGCTTTATTTTTAGATGTATAGCGAAGCCTTTTTTTGTCTGAATGGACAAAGCTGTCCTCTGTGAGTAGATGAGGCGGTACACACCGGGCCGGCTCATGTCCGCGGGGGAGGAAACCTTTCCTTCGGGTTGTCATGAAAAGCTGCAACTTCAAAAGCGAGCATTGGCGCTCCTCTTCACTCAGAGATGGAGCAAACGAGCGAGGGCTCTCGGGACACACGTTGGAACGTCCATAAAAAGTAGAGGGCACCTTTTAACCGACTGAAGTACTAATGTAAGATTGAAACGACAAGATTTAACGGAATTGCGGCCAATAAAAATAAGAGGAATGGCTCTGAAATTGACCATGTCAATGAAGGAATGCTTGAGTGGGTAAATATATTCCCGGCGGACGACTCATTACAAACACCAAACCGTCCCCTCCCGAAGTAAACATGTTGAAATGACAAATATTCCGGAACCAACACAGAACCAACTTCCGGGCTTCAAAAAAATGAAGAGCGCCGTGACTGTGTACACAGAATCAAACGCGTCATCGAAAAATTGTCCATTGACGAATTGCATCGATCAATTTTCATTCATTCGTTCATTTTCTATGCCGCTTATCCTCATTAGGGTCGCGGGCATGCTGGAGCCTATCCCAGCTGACTTTGGGCGAGAGGCGGGGTACACCCTGGACCGGTCAATCGCAGGGCACACATAGACAACCATTCAATTTTAAAGTTTAAATATGTAAATAATATGTAAATAATGTAAAAAAAAAAAAGGGAATTCTGAAGAATTAAAGCAGGGAAAAATGTAATTTGGGAAAAAATAACACGGATTTTGTAGGGCCTTTTTAACAGCATGGACCTCCACCAAATCCCTACACGGTGGAACCTTGGTTAGTGTCATTAATTGGTTCCAGAAAGTCCAACTCTATGCTGGATTCAGGGTTGATATGCAAAGTGGACTTGATGACTTTTCAGTCATCCAGACAGATTTGAATAACGTTAATAGCAGTGCATGTCCTAGAATGTTATGATTCTAAGGCCGTGTTTGACTGATTATCAATGGGGGGGAAATACTTGATGGCACTTTTTGCTTTGTCCGATTTAGCACATTCAATAATGTGACGCTTAAGAATTCAACCTTCAACATAACCGTTGGTCAGCGAACAGCCTTGACAATACGATTGCAGTCTTAATTTGTCCCACATGATATAGGCGGCGACGATTTGTTGGTGATTTGGGGTTTGGTAACGACGACACTGTTTGTCAGAAAAAGTAATAGCACAGCAGGGGGCGCACGTTTGGACAAATTCAGGGCACCCTTGTCTGTGCAGCGCTTCTTTTTCCCCTCCCATGATTGCATATGACTTACGTAGTCGCCGTTCCAGTTGGCCCTTTGTCGTTATCTGCAATGTTCTTTTTGCTGACAGGCAATGCAACAGATAAATGTTGACCGTTCAGCATCTACTTTAAACGCAACGCAATGTAAACACTCATCTTTGCTGCAATTAAACACAATGCAATGCAATCAGTTTCTTTTCGCTATCTTGGCAGGCTTATTGGCGCTGTTGGGCGTTATCCGCCCCCAGGGCTTTGAGCAATCATTTCAGCTTTGACTGTATGATTTCTGAACTACAGCACATACTGTACACGTAGTTTATATTTCAGGTTCGGGAAAAAAATCAACGCTTTTTCCGTCTGAATGGAATTTGTATATCCTGCTAGTCATTGCTCAAATGAGACAACCTTCGTCACGATCTCGTTTCAAGTGCGCTCTATTTTGGTTGACCCGATTAGTCCATCTAGGACTCCCGTGACCCAGTGTGATCCGTTGGATGTGTGCATCTATGTGCGTACCACGAGGGCTTTTATACAATGCGTGCAAGACCAAGGACAAAGCGAGAACATGCGAAGCTTATGAATGGGCATGTCTGCGGCATGGTTGCCATGCCAATACATGAACATGACTTACAGCTCTAGAAGGTCACTGTCCAACATCAGCTATTCAAAGGCCTTGCAGCTTGGCTTTGTTAGTGCTGCATAATTGCCGTTAGAGGCTGTGTATAATGTTTTGACGGATCTCCTTAGGGGTACTTAAGGGCTTTCTTATTGTGTGTATAATAGCATTTCACCAGATTATGTCTAATACGGATAGGGATGCTACTTGAAAGGCGGTTCTTTATGCAGATTTAATCCCTAAACGTCTCATTGGCCAGAATATCTGAAGGTCACATTCGCAAATGCTTTGATAGCTGGAGTAGTTGATAGCTGTAAGCGGGCGATACGTGGAGAGCTTTTATTCTGAAATGTAACAACCGCTTCATGAACGTGAATGTTTTGGTGACGTGGCAGGAAAGTACTTTTACAGTATGGTCATCTATTAGGTATATTGCACAACACGCCAGCATCTGAACCAAGGTTGCAATTGCTCAGTCAGCATTAATCTCACTGAGTTCAATGCAAACCAACATTTTAAAGCACGAGGAGGTAGATCAAATGCTAATTCTTCAAATAATTAGCTTTTATCGACCACACATCTTTAGGATGTAGTGTATTGAATAAAAATGTCCATAATGCTTTTTTTTTTTTTTTTTTTTTACAAAGTCTTCAAAGTCAAGCCCACCTTGAGAAAGCGTGTTCAAACAATTCATAAGCATGCCCCGATCGATCTTATCCAGCACAGCAAAGTCAGCCACTGTCCCCTTTTGCTCTGCCAGACTGACAAACGGCAACCGAGCTAAGACCAAAGCTGGAGCTAGTCAGAACAAAGAGTGGGGCAGCGACCCACACTTGGTGCTTAAGAGCAGTAAAAGGAGTGAAGCTACTATGAGGAAAATTGCAGAGTTCCTGGCATTGAAAGCTGTTTTTAGTCGCTGTGCACTGAATTTTTTTGGTCAGAGGCTCAAATGCCTTGTTTGATGGTCAAGTACCTGCGCCGGGCCATATTTGAGTTGAAACTATTTGTAGGTTCACTGTTCTACTACTAGGTTTTGTGGGTATTCGGGATGTTAGCGGTAAACCGACTGGACCGGCTACCGGGTTTGAGGAGCTAACAAAACAGATGGACCACGAATACTCCCGCGTCCATATGAATCAGCCGGAAATCTAGATAAGGTTTGCCACGCACTTGGAATAATTTCACAAGGGCGCAAAACTGCACCAGCCAAACCAACAGAGGCAAGTATGGAACCAACACTGCATATGGGATCTTCTTCTTCTTTTCCTTTGGGCTTATCCCTTCAGGGGTCGCCACAGCGAATCAATTGCCTCCATCTAACTCTGTCTTCTGTATCCTCTTCTCTCGCGCCAACTACCTTCATGTCCTCTTTCACTACATCCGTAAACCTCCTCTTTGCTCTTCCTCTAGGCCTCCTGCCTGGCAGTTCAAAACTCAGCATCTTTCTACCAACATATTCACTATCTCTCCTCTGAACATGTCCCATCCATCCATCCATCCATCCATTTTCCACCGCTTATCCGGGTCCGGGTCGCGGGGGCAGCAGCTTCAGTAGGGAAGTCCAGACTTCCCGGTCCCCAGCGACCTCTTCCAGCTCCATCGGGAGGACACCAAGGCGTTCCCAGGCCAGCTGTGAGACATAGTCCCTCCAGCGTGTCCTAGGTCTTCCCGGGGGCCTTCTCCCGACTGGGCATTCCCGAAACACCTCACCAGGGAGGCGCCCGGGAGGCATCCGGACTAGATGCCCGAGCCACCTCAACTGGCTCCTCTCGATGTGAAGGAGCAGCGGCTCTACTCTGAGCTCCTCCCGGATGGCCGAGCTCCTCACCCTAACCCTCCGGGTTGAACATGTCCCAACCATCTCAATCTGGCCTCTCTGACTTTATCTCCAAAACCTCTAACATGTGCTGTCCCTCTGATGTGCTCATTCCTGATCCTGTCCATCCTGGTCACACCCAAAGAGAACCTCAGCATCTTCATCTCTGCTACCTCCAGCTCTGCCTCCTGTCTTTTCCTCAGCGTCTCTAAACCAAACAACATGGCTGGTCTCACCACAGTTTTGTACACCTTTCCTTTCATTTTAGCTGAAACTCTTCTATCACACCCCACACTTTTCTCCACCAGTTCCAGCCTGCCTGCACACGCTTCTTCACCTCTTTTCCACACTCTCCCTTGCTCTTGACTGTTGACCCTAAGTACTTACAAAGCCTTTGCGAATACAAGCGAAACGTCTGCAACTCTACTATCCAGTCCGGTCGATGATTCTGATCTCTACTACTAGTACCTCACTATATTCCTCACAGTGCAAACTGACAGCTGGAATATCTGAGCTAGCTTTTTGTATCCTTCTCCCAAACCATGATGTTGAACAATCTTTGTTTTCAGGTCATTTGACAGTTGTTTTGAGGCTGGCATGTTGCCACACTTCAGTGCAGAACAACTTGCATTTCCCTCGATGGACAGTGCTTATCGTAGAGCTTCATATAAGTCGCTAGAAAGCGTTCATATGCTTCATCCACGTTGCTTCCACTGTACAAGTCCTGGCTTTGACGGACCCGCGGTTAATCCCATGAGAACTGGAGGAAGGGTAAGAAAACGGTGTCGAGGATTCAATGTCAGACACAGCAAAGGCGGTTCAGCCAGGTTTTGATAAGGCTTAAGGTAGAACGATGAAAGTAACGAGGAGGAGATGGGAGAGCTCCACCCCACTCCATAATACATGTGGTGCGATTCGGTGCATGTAAAGGCCCCGTGCATCTTTTATAGAATCAGCTTGACCTATTGACAGTGCGGGAGAAACAAACCAACCCTCAAAAAGAAAGTGGACAAAGCAAAAGCGCACGGCGGCTGCCGGGGTAAGGGCTCGGGAAAGAGGAGACATGTTTTATTAAATGTGCACCGCGGAGACGGAGAGGTTTGTGTGGTTGTGCTCTGAATGGCTGAGGGGGGCGCTCGCTGTCTACAACCGCAGTAGGCTTGTGACTTTTTTTTTTAGTTAAGCCATCTTCAGAAAAGTTCAAATCCAAATTAACTTTGGGCTTTTTAAAATTTTAATTTTAATTTTAATTTTAATTTTAATTTTAATTTTAATTTTAATTTTAATTTTAATTTTAATTTTAATTTTAATTTATAATAATTTAATTTAATTATATATAATATAATTATATTATTATATATCTAATAAATTTTAATTTTAATTTTAATTTTAATTTTAATTTTAATTTTAATTTTAATTTTAAAATTTTAGTTAAGGCATCTTCAGAAAAGTTCAAATCCAAATGAACTTTGGGCTTTTAAAAAAAAAAAAAAGGTAAGAGGTGGCATGGGGTAGATTTGTCTTCATTTTGGGACCTCCGTATTTCCCTGAAAAACAAACACAATGGAGAGTTTTGGAGGCTCACCATGTGATCATCAGTCGAGCGGCAGTTAGAATGCTAAGCAAATATTTCGAGAAACAACCGAGTTCATCGGACGGGATGAATTTGTCGGCAATACACCGGGCTTGGCTCTCACCTACTGGAAATGCTGCTAGAGCTTCATCAATGCACGCACGCATGGATGATTGGTATCGGAATCGGCAGAATAAACCCTGAACGGAGCATCCCTGATTTTAACAGTAGACGCCTTTACGGTAATCCCTCGTCCATCACTGTTAACATTCCTTCTTTATAAATTGAATATTTTGTAGTTGTCGAAAACCTGTATGCATCCATCATTCCATCCATCATTTTCTATACCGCTTATCCTCATTAGGTGTTGCAGGTATGCTGGAGCCTATCCCAGATGACGACGGGCTGGTCGCCACTCAATCGCAGGGCAGACATACAACCATTCACACTAACATTCATACATATGGACACTTTAGAGTCGCCAATTAACCCGACATGCATGTTTTTGGAATGTGGGAGGAATCCATTTATTACATTTTTGACAATAGAGCCATCCGTACATGAAATAACACCCCTATAGTCACCTGTACATTGGTGTTAGCCAAAATAACCGATACAATCAGAGAAAATAAGCCATTGAAGGTAGTTTATCGATGGCGTTGAGGGTTTTACAGATGAGTTTTAGCTTGTTGTGGGCTATGACCGCAACAGCTGTAATTGTTCTTCTTGTAAGATACCTCAGTGGTAGTTTTACCAAACAATTACTGACTAATACATTCACAAGTTGGTCTTAACGGCTTGTACTTTTTTTGTATGCCTAATTAGGGCAAAAAACACGTACAGTTAGCTGGAACATGTTTATTTTCCGAGCAATTGGCCATAACAAGCACACAACGACAATCGTTTGTTTGAACTGCGTTCGAGTGAGGGGGCGATGTTTGACCCGCGATGCAGTGAGGATTTTCAACAATGCCAAGCAACGTTTCATTCATTTATCAGTGACATATTGCTTAATCTGCAGCATATTCTGCATGTGAATAAACGGAACCTTGGCCGAATGGGTTGGATTAAATGCAATGTCATGACAAAACAGGGATATGGTCTCTCTGCCGCGTCGGGACTTTGGGAAGACTCGCATCGAGAATCACGTAAACCGTAAAAGTTCATTCATGCTTCATTTGTCTACATTTAGAATGTGTTTTTTTGCTAAAGTTATGAAAAAAATAACTAAAAAACCCCAGCAAAAAATGGATGGATACTCCAAAAAATAAAGAATACAAATGGTGACCGCAGTTGCAGAGGGGAAGCCCGAAACGTTGCATTCTTTCCTTTTTGCATAATGAATTTCAACTCCTCGCACTGCATCTGCATCGAGCGGACTGCAGCCACTAGACTTGATTCACGTCAGTTTGATATTTATGCAAGCACATGCTCGAGCAGCCGTGGACATTAAGAACCACCGGGCATGAGGGCATTCACGCCATTTGGGAAGCCTGAAGAAAGCCATTCCTGGAAAAGGCACAGTAACTGTAATGTCCAAGCAAGGAAAAGGTTTGCGCCACAGGTTAACTCAGCAAAAATACATTTGATTCATCAACAGTTGCAGTTTTTTCAGGGTGCAATTATAATACACCAGCATTGCTTTTATAAAAACAAGATTTGGATTTTCTTTAATCCACAGGGCCAAAATTCTACATCCAGGCTCCAAAATTGACATGCAACTTTTTCCTATTTTACAAACAGCTCAGAGTTTCCCAACGGTGCAACTTCACACCTCCTTAGATCTTCAGAAATCTCTTCATTGGCGATGGCATTTTTCATTTTTCATTTCATTTTTTTAACACGGCCTTGTCAAGATCAAACATTCGACATTCAGTCCGTCGTAGAAAACTGTTTGGGACCTCCAGGAGGCTCCCAAAGTGGGTTTCTCACTTGCTCATGCTCTCGGGGGCAGATCATGTATGTACCCCCCCACAGCAGCGGCTATATTTATTTATGTAAATGCAACCCTGCGTTCCCGGTCGTTTTTAACAAAGATAAAGTTTCCCCACCAGTTCTAGAGGAGGTTTATACTTCGAGATTGCTGAATCGCTCATTTCGCTGTCAATGGAAAAGGGATTCCGCCTCAGACAGATCATCCAATCATCACGCAGGAGCAGCCCACTGCCCCATAGACCCCCAGAGATGCCGAGGGTCGGATGGGCGGGACAAAACCCAGCATTCATCCAATGATGGGCCTTTTCTGAGTGGAACAACCCACTCTACGCTTCCCCATCAAAGTCATCAGCGTCCGACGTAAATGCACCGAGGTTAGGATTAATCAAGTGAGCTCCACATGAAGTTGCCGAGGGAAAGTTTCAGGGCAAAAAAAGATGAATGAATCATACTCTCCTGTGGCGCAGTGGTGTCCTTGAGTAAGTAAGGCACTTCAACCGTCAGAACCTCCGGTGGCAAACGTAAAAGACGGCGGCTTGATTCCAAATTTAGCGCAAATGCCCGTAACGGATGCTGTGAAAAAAATCGGTCGGGCCAATAATAATAATAAACATAAATCTATTAAGTGCTAGCAGTTAGCACTTTCCTTTTGCTGCACTCACGGCTGAGAGGTCAGGCTTGTATTTTTCTGTTACAGCGCTACTTCATGCTTAGTAGTGTTGCCGCCCCGACAGCTCTCTTTTATGGGAGTGTTGTGTATCTGTGTGTGTGCATATACATCATGTACTGTATATGTGTATATCTTCTTCTTTTGCTTTCGGCTTATCCCTCCTTATCCCATCAGGGGTCGCCACAGGATTTGGCAGATTTGGCAAAAAATTTTACGTCGGATGCCCTTCCTGACACAACCTTCTATATGAGGGACATGATACGTATATATATATATTTGGGTGTGACCAGGATGGACAGGATCAGGAATGAGTTATAGTTCAATATTCTGAGATACCGAATGCAACCTCAAAATCTCATGAATGATTCATTACACTGCTAAAAAAAAATGAGGGGAAGATTTTGAAAACACATCAGATCTAAACGGGGGGGGATCAACATCTCTGTTGGTAGCATGGTGCGCTACCTGGACGCTACAGAGGTTGCACAAGTAGTCCAACTTCTCCAGGAGGAAAATAAATACATGAAAGCAAGTTCAGCCTTAGCACATGCGACAGACGTGAAAGGGTCTGGAGATGCCGTGGAGAACGTTATGCTGCCTGCAACATCATTCGGCAAGACCGGTTTGGTGGTGGGTCAGTGATGGTCTGGGGAGGCGTATCCATGGAAGGACGCACAGACCTCAGAAATGGCTCAGGTTGGGATGAGGCCACAAAGCGTCTCTGAAAGACGAGGCTCAAATTGTTCTGTTCAGCACATTTAAAAAAAACAAACACGTTTTTTGGCATGCCTAGCTGCCCAATGCCGGATTTTCCCCAGAGGTAGAGGCCTGCGTGCCCACCCTAAAATGAGCATTACCACAAAAAACTGGAAATCACCAAACACTGAATGCATCAAAGCTCGTCTGAACAAGACACATGGACAGACGATAAGGGCGTGTACCCCGTGTTGCCAGTTCCCAGTGCAGCAAAAAAGGGGCTGCTGCAGCAAAGTGGAGGTCACGGAGTATGCGTCCAAAGCTAAGGCAAAGTAACAGGATAAACTGGCATTTGCATGTATGTTTTCTGGGGTCATTTTTGGACACACTGCCTGCTATTTGCTAAAGGAATGACATAATGTAGTGTTTCCAAGTGGCAAGTAGAGCCACGTCTAGTGCCATCTTACATACTCTCTATTGAATCCCTCTGCGCATGCATCTTCTAGTGTGAGGTCGATTAAGCCGTTATTCAATTGTAAAGATGAAATACCAACAGCCATATACTGTATGTAGAGTAAATCTGTGCTTAGGCAAACGAATCCCCGCTTTGTAAACACTTCATAAAACAGGCTGATTGCCTGATGCTTCAAGGACGACCAGTAATGGGTTCAGTAAGTGATGGAGGTGCAGTACCGCTGACAACCTGCCCTCCAGCTCCCTTGGTACCGTTTACACGGGCAAAGGTGTGTGGACCTGTATGTTGTTGTGCACATTAGGACTGTATGTATGGCATTTGCACATTGCTTTTGAAAACAACTACCAATGGCCATGACGCGTTCCTGCTGCAGATCTGCAGAATCGCAAGTGGGGCGAGGAGATCAAGGTCTACAGGAGGACGGGATAGAAAAATCGCGAGAAGGAAAATGGAACCGTGGATAAAGTAGCGAATGGCCGTGAAGATATTTTAAGGGCATTGTCCTTATGTTCCTACTCTTCAGGATGGGATGTTAACAGAACATGAAAGAAGCTACCTAATGCATGACTTGGCCGCCATGTCCCAGGGGTTAGGGTTACTGCCAACATGGATGCATTTTTGGTAGGGGTGATCTTATCCAATATTAATATTGGATATTGGTTTGCTATCAGCAAAAAAACCCAGTCTTGGATGAAATTGGCCTTCTTCTAAAATGCTGAATATGAAGCACTCCAATACAAGTCCATTACAGACTCTGCTCCAGCAGCACACTACAGCGTCACTTTAGTGCCAAAACTCCGTGCTCCTCACGGTGTCCGAATAACTGCTCCCTGCCGTTCACTCCATGCTTGGAAGTGCCAGCGAAAAATTGGTTGAAAATTTAGGATGTCGGGAAAAGAGTGGAGGAACAGCTACACTTGGCACAAAAGATACTTTCGTGGGAGAAATCGCGACTATAAGGGAGAACGGCGGCAACGGCGATTGGCTGCGACAGCGGGCGTCTAAATTGAGCAATCAGAGGAGGCCACAACAAGAGTGCCTCGAGTCAAGCTCGTGGGAAATCACAGCGGGTGCATGCGTGAGGAGGGTCCGCGTGGTGGTTACTCAAACACTGCCAGCATGATGAGATACTTCATTAATCTCCAAGACAAATGGTGCTTCCAAGCAGCTCTCCAGATATGTCATCATAAACTTCTCGCTTAATCGCAGAAGAAAAATATCAAGGCAAGCCAGGAGAGTTGAGAGAAAAACAAGAACATAGAATAAGAATAAAGAAATAATCCATAACTGGTCACTTCCAATTGGTAGCTCAATAACACATATAATAATATAATACATAATTAGGTTAAAAAGTCCAGTCCTATGTGTTTTTATCGCTCTCTTCTGTTGCGTTGAAAGCCACACGGCGTGGGGGAGGAATGATCTTCTCAGTCTGTGATAGTAATCCGCCACTGAAACTGCTGTTTGGAGATTGGATGAGGCTGGTTCTCCACGATGGAAAGGAGCCTCCTCGTTGTCCCTTGCTCTGCCACGGATGTTGGGCTGTCCAGCTCAGGGCCGAGGACAGAGCCCGCCTTCCTTGCCAGTTTAATCCGTCGATTGTTGTTACCAGCATGCCAGCATGGTCAGGCAAAAGACATCATAGCCAAGTCCCCCACCGTGGCAAGGAAACCCAGGAAGTCCATCATGACCAAAACGCATTGCGCATCCACGACGGCGGCCCAAAGAACAGCATGATGATTGAAACGTTCACCGGCGAGGGGAAAACTTATGAAACATAAAATGATCTCCAATACCTTAAAATAGAGAGCAAAAACAGACAAGTGGCAGAAAATGGAAGACAACTAAAAAAGTGGATTGAAAACATAACCAGAATGGCAAAGGCTCAGTCAATAATCGAAATTGAAATGATTGAAATGGGTGTTGAAATAAGACAATGAACAAAATTAATCTTATTAATTTGCGATTGAGTGGCCAGCCCAAGTCCCTGGACCTTAATCCAACCGAGAACTTGTGGGGTGACATCAAAAATGCTGTTTGTGAAGCAAAACCAAGAAATGTTCATGAATTGTGGAATGTTGTTTAAAGAATGTTGGAGTGGAATAACAGCTGAAAGGTGCCACAGGTTGGTTGAGTCCATGCCACACAGATGTGACGCACATATAAAAATCAAAAAATTTGTTTAGGCAATCACAGGACGGCCAAATCCTGGAAACAAAAACGTTTCAACTAAATAGTTTTGAGTTTGTCAACGGCAGACACCAGTGAAATAATTGCCCAATTGCAACTTAAGAGTGAGCATATCGTGAATGCCGGGTCTCGTTTGGTTTCTGAGAATCTACTGCACCTACTGGTAACTTGTTTGCCATGCAGCAATAGAAAAAAATCTAACAACAGGGATTGGTATTTTGAACACTACTGTTTCTAGGCAGATTTGCCATTGCTGCTTAGTCGATTTAGCATGTAAAGCGTATTTTGCTGTCATGCATTCACTCACAATTTTTTTTTTTTTCATGTGTGTGCGCCGTAACCTCCTTTGCAAGGGGTTGCCGACGGAGGAATTCTGTTTTGCATAATGAGAAATGTCAATTTGCAGCGTCAAACGAGCAGTCGACACCGCAGCGGAAAATGTAAAACCGGGCAAACCGTCTATGGAGTACTGAATGGAAAAATCCCAAAGGTTGACAGAGTTTGACAGCTTTTTGCTGCCCCAACTGTTGACAGGTGGGATGAAATAGGCATTCCGAAAGCATTCCGTCTCCTAATTTAGGAAAAAGTCACCAGACCCGAGCAGCCTTTTTTTTGTCTGATGTCGCAAGTGCTGTTTGGTTTCACTTCCAATTAATGTCGCCGTGAGCCCGGGTCCTGTTAGGCCTAAAATACCTGCCCGCAGGCACCACCGAGGCAGCTGCTTAGTGAGAGACTCGCCCAGAGGGGGCTTGTGCCGCCATAAGTGGCACATGATACAGCCGGATGCGCCTGACATTTTTCTAGACGAGAACGGACATAAGCAATAAAACGTCACATGCAAATTTTTAAAAAAAAAATGAAAAGAGTGGTTTTTTTTCTGTGAGCAAAAAAAAAAAGGTGGTTTACTTTGCAGGGTTGCTATTTATGTCCTTTTATTTTATTTTTTTAAACCAGCCTGTCAGAGAGACTATGAATTAATCACAAACTCCGACTCCTCATCTCGTATTCTGTCGGAATGATCTCATCTTCACGCCGTTTCTGTCATGAATCCCTCAAGATTTCCCTCTTTTGTCATGACACAGGCGGCGGAGAAGAGAGCCGATTAATAAATGCATGAAACGGTGCAGAACTAACTCCTAACTACTTCTCCTACTCATCTTGCCCGCTCCTCCGTCCAGGGCTGGCGTGGTACCGGCGCCTGATCCAACTCGGCACATGTTGGAGGTTTAAATTCAGACTGATTCTTCTTCCTGCAATACTTGTAGGTTACTTTTTTGAATTTTTTTGAAGAAGCCTGACCTCAGCTCTCCTTTTGTGTGTTAATGGGTGAGCCTCAGTAACTCTGACATGGGTATGCTGGTGGATGAAACACCACGCTTGCCCCCCCCCCCCCGTCTGCAGATGCGGTATGAGATCGGACAAGCCCGGTCAAAGCCGTACGGGATAAATTTAGCCCGTGCTAACACCCTTGGAGGCCTCTTAATAATTGAGAAGGCATCTGCTCCAATTAATGTGGCCCTCTAAATGGAATCCCTATTTAAATTTTCGCTAACTGGGTCACTCTCTTTCCCTTTCCTTGCTCGCTCTGCCTTCTTTCTCTCTCTGTGGTGCAGCAGGGGAGGAAAGTGGAGGAAAACGAGTCGCCTTTTTACTTTTTAAATGTTTTGGGGGTTTCTGAAACATCAGCTGGGATGTTTTGCCGGAGGTCTCGCAGATGCTGAACACACACTGACGTGTGGAGTGTCTGACAGACTTGATTCCATCCTCAGTGTCTGACTGGAAAGCAAAGATGGAGACGGAACCGGAGCTTGGAACTTCTATGAACTTTGTTGGTTTAGAGACTGAACCTGCAAAATCAAGAACCGGGCATGTTAGCATTTGTTCGGATTATGGGCGGGCTTGGAATTAGAGATCAAGTTCTTTCAAACGTATTGATCTTGCCGGATTATCTTAGGCAAGAATCTCCTGCTCTCGGACTGTTCTGCGCTCGGCTTTCCACGCCAGAGCCACCGGGAAACACGTCAGTGAAAGATATTTACATCAAAGCAATGTCATTTCTGATCTATTAAGGATTGTGTAAAACTATGACAGGAACAACATACCAAAAAAAAAAAAAAAAACAAACAACAAAAACAGACATGGAGGTCGTGTAACACAAATATGCACATTAGCACTCGATATGGACATAATCTCCTACCTTTGTGCATTCCCGCCTTTGGGAGCAAATATGAGGTGATAGAAAAAGGGTAACAATTCAGTATAGTAGTCTGTGCAGCGTGGGAGAACGTAGGAGGTGCATTCAAACTTTCTGAATGCACGATGCTTTTCGAATAAAATAACCATTTTTTCAAATTTGCGATTAATTATGAGCTAACTACGGACCAAATGCGATTAATCACGATTAAATACTTTTGTCGATTGACAACCGAACTTTTTATACAAGACTCCGCTGAATTTAATTATATCGTTAAACACCATAAAATTAATTTAATACCTGCAAAGATTCATATCGCCCAACCCTGAATAAAAGTCAAATATAGTTTTAAAATAAAAAAAATGTTTGCAATTTTAAATAGATAAATAAAATAACAGCTGGTGTTATTAAAGTGAGCCAGATCAAAATATGCTGGCACGCTGTAGACAAAACCCTGATGTGCTTTTTAATGAACAGAAAAATGTATGGATTGCGGTTTCGTGGTTGACTATGGCCTATCGGTCAAAAAATATTGAAAGACAAGTCAAGGGTGGCTTTTGGGTCCGGGGGCTTGGGGGAGGTTGTCCTGCTTGCCCAAAGCTGGCCGGCCCCCGGCAGGTGTTCCACCCGCCCAATTTTTGCTCATTTTGCTCTGTGACTGTTCTGGTTGTTGCTGAAATTGTGGTTATCACGGTTGTTTATAATATGGTTGAAATATGTTTGTGAGGTTCTTCTGCACCCTGTCTTATATTCTCCACCCCACCCCCCACCCGTCCCTTTTCAGGTCGGGTCCGGCATGGAAATGTGGCGCAACAAAATTCATAACAAACGCGGTCAAATGCCAAGGGAGACTCATTTGGATTATGAAGTCTCCCTTGGCAAAGAAATTTTGCTCAGCATTTAAAGGCAGCTTGACTCCCATTCCGCTGTTATGATGCTGGACAAGACAAAACAAAAAAAAAAGAAAAGGCATGTCATTTTGTATTCTGGTTACTAGGTGTCAGTAATGTTACACTGATGAGATATTACCATAGTACGACATGACATAGTGGAAGAAGAAAAAAGTTCTCCCATTTTGTGTGGAAGTGGTATGTTTTTGGTCTCCTTTTTTCTTTTTCCGTACTCTGTTTCAAACCCATTCGTAAGTTTAGAGTGAAATAGAGAGGTTAACTAGTTAGCTGGTTGGCTTGCTATGCTAGTGGCGGCCGACTCTTGTCGCAAATCCCATCTAAATGTGGGCCTGAGAGTTGCAAAACTCTTTGCCCCGCGTAGCAAGCCCTGTATGCAGCAGACCACGAGCACCTTGGGCAGCTACACCAGCTGAGGGACGCGCTCGCATCCAGGGAGAATTGCAAGTCTCCCGTGGTTTTGATTGGCTGTCAGGTTTGGAGGGAATTTGGGGTTGCCACAGTAATATTTGGGGTTTGCGCTGTATTGCAATCAATGCTTTACAGCAGGGGTGTCAAACTCGCGCCATGGAGGGCCGAGACCCTGCAGGTTTTCTTTCCAGCCGGTACACTACAGCAGGTGCTTTTAATGATCAACGTTCTGCATCTCTGCTGACCCCCCCCCTTTCGCATCTCCCTAAAACTGCCCATTGGGTTGTGAAATATTCTCCATCTTCCAGAGTAGAGATTTTCTAGAAGTTGTCTTCTGTTGCAACATACGCTAATTGGAACTTTCATCCCCGCTTGTCGCGGAAAGAGCCGCTCTTGCCCCTGCGTTGACTCCCTTTCTTCTTTGCTTTCCGGTGCACTTAAACACACTGACTAATTATAGCAGCCTGCTTCACCTTTACGGGAACAGCCGCAGTGAAACATAAAATAAAAAATACAACAAAAGACCCGCCGCAAAGTCCCATGACGATCTCCGGGAACCGGGCTATCCTCCTTTTTACTGCCGTCTTTGGTTGTCCTTCAGGTCTTGAATCATCATTTGCTAGAAGTGTTTGTTTGTGTTGGGGTTATACCGGATGTGTAATGCTAAGAATAGTAACTGTCTGAAGTGAGCCATCCCGACATACGTGTGACTACGTGGGGAAGTTGGGAAAGCCGCAAGACAGCAAGACGCAAAGCCTGTGGGAAGAAAATTGGCATGCAAATTATTTCCTGCAAGCGTGCAGGAAAACCTTGCAAAGGCAAGGCGGGGGAGGAGTTTGTGACCCTTTCGTGTGTCGGAAGTTTGAAAGTACATTGTGTATATTGCCCCGGCCACGCCAGGGGCTCCTCCCTCGGTGGGCGACCCCTCCATCTGTACACTCGGGTTCTCCCGACTTCCGTGGACGCACGTCGGCTGCTCACATGGTGTATATGACATTATTGCGCCTTGTCCGGCCACGGTGGGCGGCTCCTCCTGCCCAACATTCTGCTTCTCCCAACCTCCGTGGATGCACGGCGGCTGCTCACATGGCGTATATGACATTTTTGCGCCTTGTCCGGCCACGGTGGGCGGCTCCTCCTGGCCAACATTCTGCTTCTGCCAACCTCCGTGGATGCACGGCGGCTGCTCACATGGTGTATATGACATT